>RXPK01000010.1:1073156-1116878 GCA_004143645.1 Protaetia brevitarsis
GCGTTCCCGAGACTGGTCTTTTTATAGCTCTATTTTGCTTTTAGGAAAAATCTTTTCCACAAAGTTTATAGAATTCTATGCTACATAACCCTAAAATATTTTTCACTACACGGAGTTGAAACTGGTCTGATTATAGGTCTATTTTGTTTTAGGAAAAAATCTTTTCTAAAAAGTTTATAGAATTAATGCTGATAACTAGACATATTTCGACTATACATTCTTTTCAAAGTAAAAACAAAGAAAACACTTAAGCGTATGCCATTCTAAAGTGAACTTTTCGGTGAATGGACCGCTTCAAAAAACACTCCTCAAGGAGCAATTCTAGGGATTTCGGCTTCTAGTTGCTATATAAACTTGTAATGTAATATGAGTATTATATGGGTAGATTTAATAAATTCAAAATTGTCCAATTGAGTGATTGATATAATTGTAAAAGATAACAAGATATACTTATCTTAAAATGATTATTGGCTTAATGTTTCAACGGGTTGAAGCAACTTCAATCGAATTATCATCGCAATGAAAATAAATTTAATTATAATTAAGTGGTGATTATATTGAAATTTTTTAATTACTCTCTCAGAGTTTCACATTAGTCGAAATTTTAGTTTAAATTCGGTTAGAATCGTTTTTTTTTCCGGTCGTATTGTGATTAGGAGAGAATTTTGCTCTGCGGGGCCTAATAAGCTAAAATATCTTATTCGTTTCACCCATATAATAAAAAAAATTAAGAACTTTTTCCAAGAAAATTTTCTCCTTATGTAGGATGACCTCACACTTCGTTTTCCAGACGAACTGTAAAATTAGAGATTTTTCCGAAGAAAATTTTCTCCTTACGCAGATTGACTACACACTTTCGTTTCGGCGAACGCTCACCGTTAGACAGAGAGGAGCGTAGATTCAGGACAATCGACATTGTTGATATTGATCTTGAAAGCTCGACAGGACGGCGAATATGCTTTGCAAGGTTTTTACTTTTTTTTTAATCGGGAATTTAATTGATTACAAATTTATTTGATTAATTTCCAAAAAAAATATTTTCCATTAAATCTCCGATTGACAATTTTAATCGGGAATTTAATTGATTAAAAATTCAATCGATTAATGCCCAACTCTGTTTTCAACCCACTGGTCACTACAGAGCATATAAGAATTAATAAAAAAAAAAATATTAAGAAATAAGAAAATTTAGAAAAAAAAAGGTACATGTTTGAATCAAAAAATCAAAATTTTGAACTTTTCATTTATATTGCTGTTGAATTATTGATTTAGTTAATTTTATTTTTTCTATGACGTTACTATAATTTGTGTACATTTTTTTTATATGTTTATTCTTATTTTTTAATATAACTCTGAAGATAAGAGATAAAAAATACTCGATCTTAAAATGATTTATTGGCTTACATGTTTCAACCCAGCGGTATCTAAAAAGCTAAAAACAAACCAAACATATCCATTTTTGTAGTATCCTCAATACTTATGCCATTTGTGCAACCCACGTTTGTAGTTATTCTCAATCAAATTAAAGACAGAATATAATGGAATTAATTTCAAACCCAACAATTTCATTTTTTTTTTAGTTTGGTTAAATGTAGTCGTTTTTTGTTTGACTACTTAACCACATCAATACAAATATGTTACGAATTGTTTTGATGGACTAATAGAACTAATATACGTGATAGGGATAAAATTAAAGTATAAAATTAATATTAAATTATCTCTTGAAATGAAAGATATTATTCAATTTAATGCGATTTCATTCCGTTTTTAATAATCTGCTGAATAGACTTTAAAGCCCGTTCCACGCTGGGCTGCCAAGTCTGAACTGAAGCTTGTCATACTCGCGCCGTGGAACGCAAATATCGATATGACTCGCCGGTGGCGCGGTCTTTCCGTGAAATGGTCGTAAATGCCTCGACATAAGCTTTGGTCGTCGATGACAGCTATCACGGCCGACTTGTTTCTACGCCTTCATATTAGCTTTGCGGATATTATACAGAAGTTCTTAAAAAGTTCATCAGTCGGCTGTCATTGAAAATTTTTGAAGGGTTGTCATAAATTTTTCGGTTAATGTCAAACGTATTTGCGGATGTTTGCTGTATATCTTTGAGAATGGAATGGAACAATGAAGTTATAATAGAATTTCTGGATCTGTATGAGAAAGAACCTATTAATTGGAATCCCCAACAAGAACAGCATAAAGAAAAAAAAATGTGTGATGCTGAATGTGTGATGAATGCTTGGATACGGATTCTAAATAACATAAGTATCGATTGTTCCTTAAAAGAATCACAGTATAAACCTTATCCAGTAGTTTCACTAAGTGTCGGCGCCTTTGATGTTTTGTTTATTCAATTTAAGGAAATTCGCGATGGCGTTTGGCGGCTATATTTCCAACTAATAATTGCAAAGTGGGTACGAACATAACCTATAAACAGACTGACAATTGACCAAAAATCGCACAACATCTGTCACTTCTATAATAAAATGACAGAATGGAACGGCTTTGTAGGTTAGATTTTTGCTTGTAAACAAATTCAAATAGTTTTAGTTACAATTTCACCCACATATGCGACACCGCGAATTGCCTGGGGGCACCATGTTTGAAACCCATGTTACCGGCGATGTGAAACTATTGGATAGGGTATATACTGTGAAAGAATTAAAGAAAAAAAAGATAATCTGATAGCCACTTACAGGAAATTGGCAATGAAATTTAAAAACAGTACAAGAACTGGGGCTGAAATTGATGACATATATAAGCCAGATTTATTTAGATTTATATATCCCCTGTTTGGCATAATACAACAAGATTCATATCAGTTTCTAGCAAGTTTAGAACTTTAGCTACAATTGCATAACAATAAATCATAAACAACTTGAGTTATAATTTAGAGAAACACACAAAATACGAAAGTAAGATATAAAAAAAAAGAGAATTAGGTACGCGCCGAATAGACGTAGCGCGCTGAATATCTTCAATGACAGCAGTGACAGTTACCACCTAGAATTTGCCGTACGTTTTAAAACTGATAAGGAACCTCTGGTAATTTGACTCGAGGTTGCTCGAGATTTGCCAAGCCACACGCTGTGGGAACAGTGACATCTGTCATGGTTCGATATACCACAAGCACACACGGATCACTTCGAGAGCCACAGGCCGTGGGAACGGGGCTTTACTCTTCCTGAAAACGGAACAGCGGTTTGGAAATGCTTTCAGCAAAATTACTGTCAGCATTACTACAGCAAAAACCGAACGTAGCCAAAACGTCACCAGAAACAATGTCACAAAATGAAAAAGCAGTGTTTACAAAATAGAACTTTGTGACACTGTTTTTCGGCAAAGCAGTTACACAAAGTGCTCATTGTATATTCGAGAAAGAAAAATCATTTTGTGCTGCATAATCTTTACAGCAATGTTTAGTTCAATCAAGCTCCAGCGAATAAAAAAAAAATCATGAAGATATAATTGATTTAGTCGAGTTAAATTTACTTGTCAATTTAATAACAAATGGATCAAAATTAAAGTACAATGTAACTAAAGATATTCTAGTGGATCGATAAAATTTAAAATTGAAGTTAAGAAAATTTTTAATATAAAAATCTTTAAAAGATAAAATGGTCACTGTGAATATAAAATTTAGAAATTGTGAGCATGATTTTGAGAGAGCATCCGAAGAGCAACTTAAGGTGTATCTTAAGTTGCTCTTCAGAGAGCAACTTAACGAAAAGTTAAAAAAGAAACTTATTTTTATAGTAAGTCAGTTTGATTGAATTTTATTATTAATATTTTTATTGTTTTCAGTTCTGGACGCATTTTGACCAATTGTATATTGGCCTGGATTAAAGATTATTATTATCTACATAATCATTTCTTTTTTTGTCAAAATAACCTGAATTTTGAAACTACAGTTGTGCATAAAATTAAAAATAAGAAAATGGTGATTGTTTAGAATGAATATAGGAGAAAGGCATAACAATTAAAAGAGAACTTACCGATTTTCCAAATATTTCTTTCCTTGATTCGCCATAATCTCAATTATTCCATCGGTACTTCTAACAGACACAGGTTCACTTCCATGAGGAAAAGGAGGTAAGTCTGTCATATACTTAATCATTTCCCACATCTCATTCACTTTCTACAGTACAATTTTGAACATTTTTACTTACTATATAAACCAAAACGACATTTATACGAAACTTACAGAATCTTTAAATTCTTCTGCTGCTTTCGCAAAGAAATGTATAGCATTCGGTTTTGAAATTCCCCTCGTCAAAGCCAAGTTATACTCAGCCAATTTATTAGCGTAGACCGTCTCCTCTCGTCCCATCAAAGCCGATCCGGCAATCGGCTCAATAAACACCGGCTGTTGCCGGCCTGGGAGAATGAAATTAGATGAGGGCCCCACCATGGCATTTAGAATCTTCCGTTTCTCTTGTTTCAATCTCCTTGCTGGTGTTCCACCTGTTCCAATATTGAGACAAAACACTATAAGAAGAAACATTAACATTTTCTATTAAGAAATCCTATCCTTGGTATACTTTCTTATGTTCTTCGTCGATGGTGCTTAGAATGCAATTGCGTACTTCATTCTCGAGACAAGCTGCAACATCAACATCATCCACAGGTTCCACTGACGCGAATGTTTTCTTGGCACTGATAACGTCTAGTTTTTGTGCTATCCTTGGTAAGTCGACACCTTTTGATCCCAATAATAAATTGCTGAAATTTCATAATGAAATCAACCAAATAATAATACCCATTTCTTAATTTATGATCGTAAATTACTTCAAAGATGTGAATGTTTGGTGAGCACCTCCTAGAGCAATGCTACTCACAGCCTTAAGTCTACCTGAAAGTAAATCTAAAAACCCGAAAGTCAAGTGGACTGGAGAAATAATCACTGAATATCACCAGCATTATATTATCTTATTATCTGCACTGGTTTACTATTAAATGTACAAGAAAATATCACAATTGTATACAACAAACAATTGTACGCTCAATGTAGATGCTTGTGGGATTCATTTAATTATATGAAGGTAAAAGATATAACGCAGCATTAGAAGTTTTGGGTATTAGTAAAATAAATACAACAAAAAACCCATAAATTAAATAAATAAAAAGGGATTTTACTCACGCTTGTTAATCCTTTGCTCCAGCTTGCGCAACGCGCGTATACAATTCATTTGAAGCTTCTAAAACCTGCCTCAACGAACGATCTACTTTAGGTAAATCCCTGTTTCCTCAATTTCGTGCTGAGTTTTTTCGCTTCGTATAACAAATGCGTAAAATCGGACATTTTTCTTGTATATATTTTAAATAAATGCACAACAGAGACAATACAGTTCTTATTTGAGGTTTAGGTAAGTTGTATATCTTGTGTATCACTGATATTAAATAACTATTAGCTTAAACATTTTACTTATTTAAAAGCCCTTATTGTTGAACTTTACACCAACACTAAATAATATTTCTGTCCTGATTAATTAATAATAAAAGTAACATAATTTAAAATATAAGCCGTATAAATGCAAGCAGCCTTTTTAAATCGCTTTTGGCAGTTGACGTTTGACATCTCATATAACGCAAAATATCCCTAAACTTTGAAATGAAGGGCGTCAAATTTAAACGAAATTATGTACGTAATAAAATTTACAATTATGAAAGCCAGAAAAACGTATAACCATATGAATAAATGATAAAACCATACATATATATTTTTTTATATCGTCACATAAAAGAGATAATATCTCCTGATTGATATTACATAAACTTTATTAAATATCTGCGATTATCAATTAAATTCGGTAAGGTTTTATAGTAATTCCGTAGATATCATAAGTGATAATATTACATAATGATAAAATTTGGAAAGATTATTCTTTTAAAAGATTTATTTATTTGAACTTTTACCGCGTATCAGGTAAGGAAAATTCGTATTGCCCAGATTTTGCAAGGGTTTAAAATTAAATACCGATTATATGTATATACATATATACAGTTGCGGTCAAATAATTAAGGACAGCTTGATAAAATGTCATATTTCAAGTGTATTCTTGAAAGATGCGTATCAGAAATCCATTGAATATATGGTAGTTCATATTGTCTCTAAGTACTTCCGCCATTTTTGCGTGACTTGAACTCGGCCACTCATAACTAACCAATCAACCAAATTCGAATTTCCCGCAATTATATTTAGTAACTTCAACTTAAAGGTATTCAAATAACTATTAATCTAGTACAAAATCGTAGGTAATTTCATGCTGTAATGTTAAAGTTACTAAAAATAATTGCGGGAAATTTGAATTTGGTTCACTGGGTAGCCTACTATAAACTTGAGTCAAGACTTTTGTCTTTGATAGTACGTTTTTAAGTAAAGGTAGTGCTTTGTTTGGGAGGGGAGGGGGAAGGGGGGGATTAAGGTTTTAATCTTCCGGGCACTAATTATTATATTAACATTAAACATAAACAAACAAATTCAATTTTATATTTTTACAAGTTTATTTCATATTCATCCTATAGTCGATAGAAAATAATATTTACAAATCACATAACATGTATGTATAATGCTCTATATATACTGCCGTGTGTGCATAATTTTTTTTATTTATATTTTACACCTTATTTTGTATGGGCTATGCAATGTAACCGATTCAATTTTGCTTTTATATAAGAATTTTAATGTGACAATCATGTGAATCGCGAATAATAGCCAACTTTTTTTTTTAATAGTGTGTTGATTATACAATAAAATAAAAATTATACGGAGTTCACAATCAAAGTTTAATTTTGATGGCGTAACAAATAAATACTTTCACATATACAGTCGGGGGCAATATTGTGGGTACAGATATGCATTTAACATGACTAAAACACCGAAAAAAAATTTAAGCAAAACACGCTTATACATATATTTTTTTTTTTTTTCTAATGTTTTCTATTTGAGTGATAAATATATTCAAATGCAAAAACAAATGTTGTTCATTTCATTCTTATTTATTAAAATCTATAAAAGAAAAAATAATTATAGTGACATTTGTGTTTGCATTTGAATTTTTTTATTTGTATGGTTTTGCAACAAAATTTTCTATAAATTTGTTTTGCTTAAAGTTTTGTTGTGTTTTAATCATGTAAAAGTTTATCCTGTACCCATAATATTTTCCCGACTGTACTTACATTTACATAACGTCGATAATTGTATAAAAAAGAATGTTATAACATAAATTGCCAATAAAACATACTTTCTTGTATAACATAATCATTATTTCTTAGGATTAAATTAACTGGGTTGTATTCGTTGCTATTTAATAACAATTGAGCTGATTTGGCCGCCAAATCGGGATCGAACAATAGGGGCGTGGCTTCTGACGTGCTATGCGCGACTGGGGGCGGGGCTACGGTCGAAGGCGTGTACAATTGGGGATTGTATTGATTTTATCGGAATATTAGACATGGAATAGGGATTCCCCGACGGCGATAGTCCCAATTGGAGCTTGCAGTTCGTCGATACGATAACGAGACGTAAGGCTGTTGGTAATTTTGCGCGTCGTATAAGTGGATTCGCCATCGGAGTCGTACAGGCATTTATACTCTAGGCGCGCAAACAGGGGGAAATCCTGATCTGGAGCATCGTATAATTGATATACGGAATATTATTGTTTTGCTTGGAGGTGGTGGATTAAATGTGGTGGGGGAAATGATATTTTTATACGTTAACTAGATTTTGATTCGGTTCGCTAACTTCAGCGACGCCATTAACGTTTTGATTATCTAATTGTGGTAGCGTGTTTGGTATGCAAGTCGGTATAATAGGTTTTTCCGTAGTAGTAATGTTAGGAAACGTATACACAGGAGGTATGGTATTATTAATAGTGTATGTGGGCCGGGCCGTCGTAGTCGGCGCCACGTTTAACCTAACCGGTATCCTGTGCAAATACCCGAATCCGATTCCACAGCCTACGCTTCCCTCCCCACCCCATTTTGAGTTGGGCGTTATCGTGACCTCTCGGCAGGAATCCGTGACGCTATTATAGACGAATAGCTTTAGATTTCTGGCCTCGTGCGCTTGATTAAGGCGTACAGATCTTCGTTTTCTTGCAAGACGGAATCGGCGCCGATTATGTAGTCGGTGAACGAACTCAGACCCGCTAATTCGGCCGGAGAGCCCGGATGCACCTCCAGGATGTGCCAGACGTTCTCGTTTGCACCCTCGAACGAACAGAATCTTATACTGACGCCTAGTAGTCCTTGTCCGCCCCACGTATCGCTGGGTTCTATCGTTACGCTTCTTATACTCTGGGTTTTGCTACTGTACACCGTCATGGGCAATTGTTTACCTGAAGAATTAAATTGATATTGTATTTTAGGATAAAGACGAGAAATTATAAATCGTTACTATTCATATTAGTTAATTAAACATGTTTCGACTATAATCAATCCATCATCAGGTCTTGGAATCACGATACAATGACTAAAAGATAAGATATTGCGCATGGAGCGGTGACGTAGGCAATTGAGTATTTCCAACAAGCTTCACTTCAGATTAGTGATATATAAAACTGCTTCTTTACGTTACCTCTGTTTGTTAGTTCATTTTTACATGTTTTTTACAGCAAAGGAACATCTATGATACATATAGATAGCAGGCGCGTATACAACTTGAGTTTATAGGGGGGATATAATGCGGATGGTATTTTTATTTTAACTAAAAAAAAAAAAAGTCGGCTCTTTTTCGATATAATTTGAATAGTGTCATCATGGGAGGGGTAATTACACAAAAAAAGAAGGATGAATGTTTGTCTTTAAATGCAAAATTTTGTGTATACGCGCGTGATAGATGCCACAAAATAAACATGAACTGTTTCTTACTTAAGGCTGGGATATCATATAAAAAATCTCGTAACAAGCTACTTTGGCATAAATTAAAATCTCTCGGATAATAGATGGCCCCCTATGTACGATTTCATAGTAAAATTAATTATTTTACAATTTGTGCAGCATTGAACTTTGAATTGCCTAACTGTAAGTTCACGATAGTCGATACAAATTTTATATTTTCATTAATTTGCAACATGTAGTGCTGTTTGCCTACGCTGAGATATCTAAAATCTAAACGAGAAATGCGTATCTTAGCAACATAAAATATTATAATAAACAATTATATTAGAAGGGGGACGTGCCCTCCTAATATAAATCGGAATACCTCTTTTGAAGATACGAACATAGATACGATTATCTCTTTTCCAACGACAATAGGTATACAGTGTGTAATAAAACCAGATTTTTTTATCAATTTACCAAAAATCGTTAAAAAATAAATAACTAAATAAAAACAATTATGCAAGGTTGTTTTATATGACCCGTATTAACAATATTACCATGTTGTATTTCTTTTGTTGAGTTCTTATAGAAACAATTTAATTATTTCTTGAATGAGACCCCTGATACTATCTATTTGTTTTTTTTTTTTTTGAAAGATCATATTTTTCTTCGTTTAATAATATATTGTATTTGGATAACGCCAAATTTAGAAAAAAGAATTAAATAACATCACTTCAGAATGGGGGTAATGAGATGGGTATTTTTATTTTAACTAAAAAAAAAAGGTCTGCTTTTTTAGATATTTACATTTATGCATAGCATAGCATGGTTATAGAGATGGTAAATATCAGTATTTCACGATAACAGGTGCGAACTGTTCTTGTTCTTAGGTCATATCTATTATTTTTTCTATTACCTGTTACTTAGATCTTAGATCATATATATCATATCATTATATATTACATATTATTAGATCATATAAGTATAATATATATGATCTAAGGTTAAAATTAACATGGTATGTACCTATCTTATATACCGTTTTATGGAAACCAGTGCGCATAGATCTAAATCAGTACAGTATCTTTACACTGGAATATATTACCAGACAATTAGCGTAGTATTTTAGTGGTAAGTGCTGCACTTGGACAGAAGAACGGAAGAAGAATGAGATAACCTGATAACAGGTATATATTAAATCGTGTACCTGCTCTATATTCATATCTGTTACCAAATAACTGTTATAAGTATTTGTACCATCTCTATTTGGTTGTCAGTTATCATATTTCATATTGTTTATGTTCGTTCTCGTCTATTTTCTACTAATATTAATATTGTGTCTTGTTTGTTGTTGCTTTTTAATGCTTTCAATTTAAATTTGGCTATGTGGGAAAAGTGCACGTGTACTTTGCTCTGAGAAAACAAAAATGTATGTATTTTCGTATTAAAGATCTCAATAAATCAATGTCAATATGAGGTGAAAGAAAAATGGCAAAAATTGTTACTTAATTTTATTATTTAAATTGGTAAATAAATATTCTAATAAACGTTAAAATTATTTAAACAATTTCTCTTTTATACCTTCTTAAAAATAACTAAATTCTGATGACTTGAAACCTTGAAAAAGCATTTTTCAACAAAATATGTGTGCAAATAGTTTATTTATTCCCCAATTTTAATGTCTTAACTCTAAAACTTAAATAAAATATATAACCTTGTAAACCCCATACTTTTTAAAAATAAACATTATTTTATCCTATCTGAATATCTGTTTTATAGGTAATATTGTAATAGTTTCCTTCAAATAAAATAGTAACAAATGTTATTGTTACGAAAGAAAAAATACTTTGGTTTTCAGCATAGATCTTTAATATTTCCTAATAGCCTCTTTTGAAAATAACACAATTGCTTACGTCAATGCGCGAACCGTACGACATTTGACTACGGGAATATCAGGTCCTGCCATAGAATTGTTGACTGTGTGTTCCAACAAGGATCTAAACAACGTTGCTTCGACAAAGATAAAAAAAAAAGATTTTCCATTCCAATTTTTCATCAAATCTAGGAATATTTCAATTAAAATTCCGAAAATGAATTTTTACAAATTTCCAGTAAAACTGGGGATAAGTCTAATCAGAAATTGAAGCAATATTCACTTAACATTGCAATAAATATCTGTTCATTTCCGATCACTTCTTTCGAATTTCACAGTACATTTTCTGGTGAATATATAATATGTGCAGTGGTTAAACTGATAGTGGTGGGCATGATCAAATGAAGCATTCAATTATATTGACTCATGAGTAAAGGAATGGATCATTCATAATCGATATTGAGCTAAACATAATCTAAAAAAAAGTCTTCCAAATATAAAATCATGTGAATCGCGAATAATAACATTTTTTTTAATATGTGTGATTATAACAATAGAAAATAAAAATTATACGAAGTTCACAAAGTAATGGAGTAAAAAAATGACAAATTACTTTCATGATCCAAAAAAAGGGTCCTCGAATGAATATGGATAAATGCACACATTAAATTACTCGATTATACCCATTAACAACTGACCATTCTCAAGGACTCCTGAAACGATACTCAATTGGCAGCATTGTAAACAAGGGTTCCATGTCTTGGGATTCTTCCTGAATCCAGGAATTTTTAAAATGATAAAGGATGATAAACGGATTTTTTAATTTTTTTTATCAGATCTCGAAATGATTCAAAATTTTGAAAACCCGTTTTTACAATTTTTCAGTAATAATGGGGCGATCAGAAATTGAAGCCGTATTCCTTCTTCATCAAAAAACATATTTCATTTGCCGAAAATTTTAATGGAATCTCTGTGTTAATTTCATAAAATCCAATTGCCAAAAAAATAATTATTAGGTTACGTGCCTTTGATACCAAACATACCTGTTAATGCTTCGCAATATCTTTGCCAAGCTACTTAAAAACAACATTGCCATCATTGCAAATTACCAATTAATCTAACAACATAATCTAATATGAATAACAATTTTATTACCTATTCCATTTCGGAGAATCTGCTTTAAAGTATCGTTATCCTGATCTAGTCTAGTCCCGTTTAATGCGACAATAAAATCGAAAAAAGCCTGCAAACCCGCTTTGCTACCTGGAGAATTTTCTTGCACCTACAAAGATGGATCAAATCAAATTTTACCGTACATGAGCGGTTTTATACGGACCCTTAAGACATGGTATCCCTCGGTACCGCCCCCGGGGACATCTACGCTCGTCGAATTACCCATAATATGGATTTATTTTGAAATTACGTGGCAGAAGGGCAACATAACCCTAACCTTTCAAAACGATTGACGCGATTTGACGTTTGACAAATCGAATCGCGAGAAGTTCGGCGAAGACATGGCAAAAATTGAAAAGAAGTTGTAATTATTTAAATGTAAAAACTGGGTATCATTTAAACGACAGTTTTCGTTTAAGCGCTTTTATCATTAATATTTTGCAACAATTTCGCATGTGTTTTATTTATTGCAAAATATCGAAAATCATCTGACAGGTGTGCCAACTTGCAACATATTCAAATATGTCGATAACGAAATGTTCCCGATGCGCTGTCAGCGGAGATCATCAATTTATTATTATTTCCATCTTTATTATCGCAATTCGTCAAATGTCGCTTCATCGATATTGATGCGCCTTATCGAAAACGATAACTGATTAACATGAATATCGGTCCTAACGTTTCGTCGGCGATGAGACACGAGAAGAAATAGTGCGCGAGTTGTGTGTTGCGAAAATGGAAATGTCATTTCTTTTTACATTTAACAAATTTTATTCTCGTCTATTTTTAATTCTATTTGGTAAAAATCACTAGTATGAGGTAAATTCCAGTTCATTGTGATATCGGATAAGTCTCGATTTCCTTGTCGCTTCGAATTAAGGTGAGTATTTTGTCTTTTATTTTGAATCGAATTCGTATTGTTTGGACGTCAGCTGTTTTGTGTTTATAAAATTTAAAACATAAAAGCAACGCGTTTTTCAACTGATCTCGGCGCATTTGTTTTGCCTTTCCCTTATCTCGATTTTCTTTAAACTTGTTTTGCTGTTGATATGTATATATTATATTTATCTATTAATAAAGTTAATTAATTCCTTTGTTATGCATATATGCGATATTATTATTGTCGTATTTATTTCTGCACCACGCGCTAGGTTAGTGAACATTCTCCATCATGCAGAATTACTCCACCTTACACGAAGCCGGCGACCAAGAGGAGAACAGCGTCCTGTTCCACGTGGCCGAACCGTCGAGGGCACGATGGAACCACATCGAGGACCTGGACTCGTTCTTTTCACGCATGTACCGCTACCACCAGAGGCACGGTTTCCTATGCATGCTCATGCAAGAGATCCTCGAGTTGGTGCAATTCATTTTCGTAGTAGTTTTCACCACATTCTTGTGGTATTGCGTCGACTATCCCGTATTATTCAACGACAAGCAGAGCAGCAATAAGATCACCCTCTCTGATGTAATACTGCCTTCCGACAGATGGTTGAAGAACTTCACCGTGTGGACGTGGGTGTTGTTGTCGATTGCGATGCTGGTGTGGATTTTACGCTTATTGAGGAGCGTGTACAATATGATACAATTCTGGGACATTAAGCAATTCTTCAATTTAGCGCTGGGCTTTGCCGATTCGGAATTGGAGAACTTAACCTGGCACGAAGTGCAAACTAAAGTAAGGGCTGTGCAATTGGAACAGGAGATGTGTATACATAAACCTGATCTCACTGAATTAGATATATATCATCGTATATTGAGACAACAGAATTATTTGGTTGCAATGACTAATAAACGGTTGATACCTCCGAGGTTGCAGATTCCCTTGATAGGTGAAGTCGTTTTTTGGACGCGTGGATTAAAATATAACATACAGGTAAGTAAATCTATTTTTTTATTCATTTTTTGCTCTTTTTTTTTAATTACCTTACATAATTTGATTTCCAATGATTGCTAATTTTTTAATTTAATTTGTTTTATTAATTAACAGAATTTTAGTAGCTTCACATTTTTATTAGCTTAAACTATATCAGTAAAGAAGAAGTAAATATTAAATAGCCAAGTTGATGTGAATAATAATTATTTACACAAATTTTTTTTACGAAATTCTTGATGAAAATAAAATGTTTCATATTTGGAGATGATTTTAATTTTTTTATGTTCTACCTTCTTAATTGATACCTAATATGGCTAAATGCAATAATGAGATAGTGGGAATAATATTACATACTTGTTATAATGTAAAATTGATTGGGATGTACATATCAGTCTTTTAAGGTTTCATTTCGAATAACTCCCAACTCTGTCTCATTGTTATAATTATTAAGGGATAATTATTAATTCATGTATTTAATTTAGTCTTCATAAACTTATTAAGGAAATATGAATGCACAATATTTTAATAACGATACCTGAAGTATGTAATAAACCATATGGTATTACTAATATAAATAAAATATCTAATCTGATTTTTTATGATGCATGGTTTATATTATCTGAAGTTCTAATTCAATTATTACTATTTCATATACAATGAATGCCTGTGATAAAGTTGGTGCAAAATGAGAAAAAAGTTTAATATGGTTTTATTATTTATTGTATTTTAATTTACTACATTTGGTTTTAATTGCAATAAATACCAAGGATTTCAATTGTTGCTTCAGAAAGTACGAATTAAATAATTTCCTATTAAATATTAATTTATTGTAATAGATTAAACAAATTTAAATTTCCCGCAATTATTTCTTGTAACTTCAAAGTAGAAGTGGCTATTTTAAATTTTTTATCTTGAATTTACCAAAAATAAAAACGGGAAGTTTAAATTTGGTTACTATTCTAGTTTTTTTAAAGTTTATAATTTTTATTACTGATCAAAAAGAAAGTTTCAAGATGGTTTTTAATTTTCTTTCTCTGATTATTCACAATTACCGTCTCAAATTTTGCAGTCTTGGTATAAATATTCAAATATGGCATGGTTTCTAAGATTTATTTTATGACGCCAGTTTTGCAGTTTTACTACGAACGCCTGTCTGTTATCTCTGAAATAAATGGTAGGCGTTTCTTTGCCCTGTAGTTTCAAATTTAGCTTGTTTAACCGATCTAATATCAGATAAATAAGCTATTCTTTGGATTCAGGGCTGCTTATTACTAAAACGTTTCTTGAACTCACATTTTCCATTCATTTCTAAGAACTGTTTCACGTCGTTTTTCAATAATTCATGATGTCCTTCAGAGTATTAATCATAAAATATGCGTTTCTAAGTCTGCCGCACATATAACCCAGTGAACCAAATTCAAATTTCCCGCAATTATATTTAGTAACTTCAACTTAAGGGTATTCAAATAACTATTAATCTAATACAAAATCGTAGGTAATTTCACGTTTTAACGTTGAAGTTACTAAAAATAATTCCGGGAAATTTGAATTTGGTTCACTGATCCCCCCAAGTAAGGTTGTCTTAAGTAAAATTATTAATTGATTGGGTTCTAAATTTAGTATAAAATTCAACGATAACAGTTTTGTTATGATTAATAACTAATTGGTTTTACTGCACCGCTCCAAAAAACTTTGCAAGACTGCATTAACCTTCATTTTGGGGGAGTTATTGTTTTTACCTGCTTCAACAATGCAGCAGTCGTCAGCGCACAGATACACCTTATCAAAAAGGGAATATATTCGGGAAAGTGATTAAGAAAAAGAAAGGAAAAAATGAAAGGTGCCAAAACCCTACCCTGCGGTGTTCCCATCTTGAGATTAAATTCCCGTGATCTGACATCCCCAATACTAACAATTAGCCTTTTCAGACGCAAAAAAGACACTACCCAATCATAAATCCTACCTATTATGCTGATTTTAAAAAGTTTTGTAGATGTAATAAAAGAGATATTGACAGAATCGAATACCTTTTGGTCAAATCAAACAAAATCCGCGCTATATATTCACTCACATCCAACTGGTCGTGTATATACTGAACGCGCTCTACAGTTTCTATTTCTGTTGAAAAAAAACCTTGTCTAAAATCGTGTTGACTCGAGATACTCAAATTGTGCTTATTTGCAAAAGAGCAAATTTTTTTGGCAACCGTTTCTTCAAGAAAATTAGGAAAAAAAGCACTTAATACTGAAGTCGACCTGCAATTTTTAATCAAGGACAGGATCATTTCTTCTAAAGACGGGAACAACTACCAACAATGTCCTACATCATAAAAGTGATGGTTCAAACTAGAATTCGGAGAACCCAAATTATTTTCGACAACATTTTTTTCAGAATCACCTTCTTCTATTAAGTTCTTTTTTTTTTTTTTTTTTTTTAATACAACAAATGCATTAATTGGTGCCAAAGACCGGATTTTTTTGCTAAAATCGGATGCTTATCTTAGGTGAAGTGAGCTGAGCTACTCACTACAAACTCGGCACACTCACATACGCCTCACATTAGTGTTTCCACCAGCTTTATTCACGGTATAAATAACACGGTATGCTTTTTATATTGCTTACGGAGCAGAAATTGCACCACATATATAATTATTATTATATTTTAGTTGAACAAAAATCGATTTTGACCGTGAGGTTTTTGTTAAGGGGAAAGGTAAGTTTAGAAAATCCGGACAGGGTTACGGAACATATTTTAAAAGCGTTAAGGCGTTTTCACGATTCGATTTTTTTTAGAAAAATCACGAGAATCCTCTGTATAAACGCATGCGAAATTCGTTAAAATTGTAAAAATAAACACGAGCGCTACTAGATGGCGACAAGATAGATAAAGTAAACTTCAACTTAAACAGGCTTTTTAAAGCAAAGCTGCATTTGAATTACATTAATTGGTAGTTGGATGTTAACATTTTACTGTTTACCATAAATGTATTTTATTATTTTCGATATGTTCCGTAATGACGTCATCTGACCGGCCTTGACGAATTAGGGATTCAAATCGAGCATACCGTATTATTTGTACCGTGGTTTTATTCAAATTTGCATGTTGTCACCACTTCTGAGATAAACTCAGTTTATCTGCACATGCTTTTCAATAGACTCAAAAACAGAAAAGTGGGGCGAAGGGGAGAGGTGGGGAAGGTGTAAAATCACACTTACTGTGACGTCACTGAACTGAGACAATAAATGGAACGTGCATTTAACTGAGTCAGGCAAGTGAGCTGTACTGAAATTCCTGCAAAAGGAACGCCAAATATGTGTCTCTAGATCAAGTATAAAATATGGCGACATATGTACACTTCTCGCAGAAAAAATCGGAACACCAGCAATCGTCAATTTTAAAATTTCTTGGGTGTAAATGCAGCTTTCAGAGGATATATTCACTTATCAAAGCCTTAAATCACTTTTTTTGTGTGTGTTATTGCGATCAACGGTAAAGATTAAAAATTTAAACAGAAATATAAATGTATAGAGAGAATAAGGTTTATATATAGAATAAACACATTGGAGTTTCAGCGGCGGCGTTTTATTTAGAAATAGCGAATACGGAAATACTCATGCGAAAAAAAATCCTAACAACAAGAAGCTCTTAACTTGTTTGATGTTACGTAGAGATAATTGTTTTTTAAGAAAACATATGGTTATGTGATTTTAAAATTATATTAATTGTTAGAGCTACTTTCATATGTAACTAATATGAAAGTAGCTCTAACAAATAGAACAAAGACATTGGATTACACAGGCGATAATTAAGATATATTTCTTGAAAATACAATAAAGAGAGAGTTAATACAAAAACTAATTTCTTTGCAAACTTAATTGCTTTAAATCTTAAAACTGTTTTTGGTAATTTTTTTAGTAGATAAAAGAAAATATTAAAGTAATACAATATTTAAGAATACTAAACAATAATAGTAAGTAATGTGTCAATAATAGTGTAATCAATAAATCTGTAAAAATCAGATTGTCCCAAAAGTCAGGAGGCTGATTGATATATTGTCTATTGCTAAAGTTATACTTGCGCCCATAAAACGAACTAAGTGATAATTTTAAAATCCCATCACCACGTGTTTTCTGAAAAAAGAATTATCTCTACATAACATCAAACAAGTTAAATACATATACTATATTTCTAAATGAAGCCGTCTATTCAAGAAGCCTTTTTGTTGTTATGTATTTTTTTTTGCATCAATACCTTTTTCTCTCTATACATTTATATTTCTGTTTAAAGCTGCATTTACACCCAAGAAATTTTAAAGTTCTCGATTGCTGGTGTCCCGATTTTTCCTTCGAGAAGTGTACTTCTCATTTTGGGTTCACTCTACATGTTGCCGTTTTTTAGTTATTTAAGTTTTTCTTTTTTTTTTTTTTAGTCATAATCATTGCATCATTGAGAAATTAATATCTCGGTTAATACTGCAAGTAGAGACTCCAAATTTGCTATGTTATGAATATAGATATAACTTTAAGAAACGGTAAGATTATAACATACAGGCTGTTTAAAACTGAGAAACAAAGTGACATATTTTAAAATGCAGAAAACTCATTTTTTTTTAAATAGAACACCCTGTATTTTAATTCGAAATTAACTAAATTAACTAAATATCATCCCCTAAATTTTACATCAGCATTCTCTATACCTATCTTTAATAGATTTTGAGATATGAGCGACTTTTTGTTAAACAGACTATGGGCCGGTTTCATAATAAATGTCACTTTAACAAAAGTCTGTGCATTATTTATGGGAACTTTAATTTAAAATAATTTTAAAGCTTTAAAGTGACATTATGAAACTCACCCTAGTAGCCCTATCTTTAAATGTTTTTAGCTGGCTCTGAATGGGATTAATATCGCTACAGATTATGCATAGAATCCCACATTTACTTAAATTCTTTTACAGCTCCTTCTATTCTGGGGACCCTGGGCGCCGTTCAAAAATCCCTGGCACCTCAGAGACGAATACAGGAAGCCCAATCTCCGCCACGAACTGGCCAGAGACCTCGGACGCCACATCCTCTGGCTATCCTTCGCCAATCTCCTCCTGGCCCCGCTAATATTCATCTGGCAGATCTTGTACGCCTTCTTCAGCTACGCGGAGATGTTCAAGAGGGAACCGGGCAGCTTGGGCATGCGCAACTGGTCGATGTACGGTCGCATGTACCTGCGACACTTCAATGAATTAGACCACGAACTACAGGCGAGGTTGTGCCGGGCCCACAGACCGGCTTCGAGATATCTGGCAGCTTTCAGTTCCCCCCTAGTCACCATTATAGCGCGCAGTGTCGCCTTCATGTGCGGTGCCGTGCTGGCCGTGTTGTTGATATTGACCGCTTTCGACGAGGATGTGATAACTGTCGAGCACGTCATTACGATAATGACGGTGTTGGGCGCATGCGTCGCGATATGTCGTTCTTTGATCCCGGACGAGACGATAGCGTGGTGTCCTGAGACGTTATTATCGAATGTTTTGCAGCATACGCATTATCTACCTCCTGGTTGGAGGGGTCAAGCGCACACCTGTAGGATAAGGACAGAATTCCAGCAGGTATTCCAGTATAAAGTGGTGGGGTTGCTAGAGGAGCTGTTATCGCCGCTCGTGACTCCGTACGTCTTGTGGAAGCACGTCTATTCGCGCGTTTTAGACATAGTGGATTTCTATAGGAACTTTACCGTGTCCGTGGTGGGGGTGGGTGACGTTTGCAGCTTCGCGCAGATGGACGTGCGCAGACACGGTAATCCCGAATGGCACGAAACGGATGCGCAAACTCCGACAGATCAATACACCCAAGCGGAAGACGGCAAGACTGAACTATCGCTGATCCACTTCAGGTTTACCAACCCGCAATGGGTGCCGCCCCCAGAATCGCAGATGTTCGTCGAGAATGTGGAGAAAAACACGAATTCGATCCTGCCCGCCTTGAATACCGGCGATTTCATGCTACAAACCGACATGACGGACAGTTCGGTTCGTGGAGCCGCTTGGAAGGCGGAAGGCCCCTTGAATTCGCTCACGAGCGACATGAATATGAGCACGATGTATTTGCACGAGCGTCACTTCCGTCAAACGGGGCACAGGTACCTTCAGCACCAGGCTGCCGAAGAAACGACGCCGTTGCTTTTCAATCGTTGAATCTGTCTCTAGTCTTTCAGGATCTTGTTTTTTTTTCTCCCTCTCTCTCTATCTCTGTTTTTTTTTAAGATATTGTACATTATCGAACGTGTAATAAATAAATTATTTTAAAATTTATGATGTAAATACATACATAAGACGTTATATGTATAAGTTCTATATTATTATAATATAAAAAAAGTATATATTGATATCGATGATGAAACCGCCTGTTGTTTTGTGATATAAGTTGGAAGTCAATAAATGTGTCTTAAAAATCTTTAAAAATATGTTTGGATTTTTTTTTTTAAATTTTACACGCAATATCTCGTCGATAGCGCTAGAAACTGTACAAAGGTAACAAGAGGAAGAGGAACAAGTTATTTTTTGTAAAATCTGACAGTCATCCCCCTTGGCAAAATTTAAATTTCCCACAATTATTTTAGTAACTTCAACAGAAAGACATCAAAATAACTAGAATCTAATATAGGTTCGTTCGAACCTATAGTTCGAAAACCGTTTCTCGACTTTGAAATTCTGAATTGAGTTGTTTCGTCGTTACTACTTTTCCCTTGTTGGTGTATCATACATTTTTATATTTGTTTAGATAATGGAAATTAGAGGAAATGAAAGTGTAGAAGGTAAGTTTTAAAGAAATAATAATTAGAAGATGAAATAAATTAAATTCTGTTGCAGAAATAATGTTGGTGGTCAATAAAAAAAAGAAAAATGTGAAATGGGTCATCAATAGTACAATTCGGAGTATGGGGAAATTGTGGGATAAAATTGCATTAGATATGGAAAAATACTGTGACCAATATTATCACACACAGAATTGTGAAAATAAGTCTTAGAACGTAGTTATAAAAAAATTGTGATGATCAAAATAAAATTGGAAGGGATCAAAAGACGTTCAAATTCTACGAAGAACAGTTAGAAATATATGAAGCTAAGAGAAATGTGTATTCACAGGTGCTGTTGATTGCTGATGAAGGAATATAGCCAAAAGTTATTGTAATTCTCAGGGGCAGTATTATATTTTCTTTTATATATCTTTGTGATATAACAAATAAATATATAGAAAATGTAAATAAGGTCTTTATTTTGTATTTATGCGTCAATAACCATATATAAATAAATGAAATAAAAATAAAATAGATAATAGATATACTTATTTTCACCTAAAGCTACTTCATTTGACTTATATCGAAACGGTCCTTAACATCACAGAATGATGCACTCTGATGGCTAACAAATCACAAATGTCCTTTTCATAGCGTCCACCACTTGTGTGTCTATAAGTCATTAAATGTGATGCGAGTTAATTAAAAATGTCTTTAAACGCGTATTTGTATATGCAGAACAGCTTCCTAACATGGTTTACATTTTTATTAAGCAATAAAGAGTCCATCCTATTGGCCACTATTGACAGACTGTAAAATATTTGCGTATTGTAATGTAAAATAACAAAAAGAACGCCTTATGCTTACTTACATCTATGACAAAAGTAAACAACTCTTAACCTAAAACCATGATCTAAAATAGTTGACACTCTAATAAATGTCTTGAATTACAATGCGCAGGTCTAGAATTACTTCAGAATTTCAAATACTTGCTCCCAAGCAAGAACTGATTGAACGGTTCTAGAATCGTTCTGAATTTGTAGTTCTGATAGTCCGAACGTTAAATTTGAAATTCGAGAACTACAAGGTCCGAACGGTGAAAATATCATTGCGCGTGCGCATCAATCAGAGAACGTTCTGAGTAATAGTTCGAAGAACCTATAATTTCGTGTTTTAATGTTGAAGTTACTAAGAATAATTGTGGGAAATTTAAATTTTGCCAAGTGGGATCTTGAAGAGATTACTTTTTTTTTTGATCGTGTCAGTACGCTTTTGTCTCGAGGATCTTATGTATTGCCATTGATAAATTGATAGTTCATGCTTATGGAAATTTGCGCACCGTGCATATTAGGCTGCAAACTGATATTTTCGAAAAAATTTCGTCGACTTGCTACCAAAACAAGATAAGTACAATTTTTGAGTTTTCTAATTAGGTGCATTTCTCTTTCTGATTACAAACAGAAAACAGCCCAAAGATTAACTGCAATAAGAAAAAAATTAAGTAAAGTAGTCAGCCAAAATAAGACGAGTGCCTAAAGTCTCTCATCTCAAAAGTATTAAAATGTAACGTATCTGATTTTGGCAGCAAGCTTCATTTTATTGATTGATCTTTGCAATATAGTACGTTTACATATCAAGAAACCGTATAATCAAATATAATACCATAAATCAATGCTTAGTTCAATAGAGTTGATGCTGCTTAATCTGTCACGAACTTCAATTGTTAGGTTAAAAAGAAGTTCAAGTTTTGCGCGGAAAACTTTTGTCTCCGAATCTACCGTTCGATTCGACTGTGCTAGTGTGCTGCTTCAGTTTCAGTTCTACTTGGTTGCACTAACTTCAAATTGTTCAAATACCATAAACACAAACATAACCTATATATTTTGCAATAATAATATTGTTCAAATATGTAAAAAGGGCTAATTTCTCTTTGTACCTTTTAACACAGGAATTGTTGTTTGATATTACACTAAACAAATTTTGTAAGTTCAATATTAACAATAATACTAACGAAATTGATAATAGAATATATAGGCAACGAGATTGACACTTTACAAGTGTACATTTCCAGGATTAGCTACTTCCCCTTTGGCAAAATTTAAATTTCCCACAGTTATTCTTAGTAACTTCAACATTGAAACACGAAATTACCAATGGTTTTGTATTAATTACTAGTTATTTTGATGTCTTTCTGTTGAAGTTACCAAAAATAATTGTGGGAAATTTAAATTTGGCCAAGGGGGTTAAATACGAGCACATTATATTTTTCAAATTATTTAGGCTAAGGAAAGAGAATTTCCACAAATTCTTAATAATACAAATAGAAAAGGACTTTTTCTATCATGGTTTTACAATCCAATAACATAATCAACTAATTTTTGATATAAGTTCAACTTATAACTATTTCCATAAAAGTGATTTTGACCATGATAATATGATCAGGAAACATTTTATAAATGGCAAGATATTTAAATTACTACATAATATATTAAAACATAACGATAACCAAGATTATTTTAATCACATACAAAAACTACATTTATAATTTATGTGATTTATTTTTAAATGTAGACATTAAAAACACTCATATAAAGATGTTACATGCTATAAATATTTCAAAAATATCTTATAAAAAAAACAATAAATATGTGCAATAATAAATAATAATAATTTGATCTTTGGATGAATTTCTGTGCAGAACTTATGAAATTACCAATTGTCTAGCAAATCCAAACCAGTTTTTGGTATATTCGATGCAGCAGCTTCTTTATTTCTCCTGGTAGCGGATATGCTTTCCTCAGTCTAAACATAATTTATACCATTTACAATAATAAGACATATTAATTAAGCTAATTTACCTTAAGTTGTATCAATAAAGGAATTTTCACATCTTTACTCTTGCATTCTGTGGGCGTTTTACTCATAACTTTCTCACTGGCACCAGTAAATAGGGTTAAATTCCTTTGGCTAGGTGTGCGAAGGTGAATGGGCTGAGTGTTCATCCCTGTATGAACAATTGTCGTCTACAATGAATTTCGAGGCAAATTCATTCTTTTTTCGGATATTAACGCTGATCACTTGCGGCTTCTTACTGTACTTTAAACAAATCTCCGGCTTTATTATAGTTTCATTGAAGATTTGTGTTTTTTCCTCCTCTGTCAAGGAGCCCCACAAATCTTCGTAAGAGGCCTTAGTTTCATTCAGATCCGCATAGATTCTATTGGCTATTGAATTAATGCTGCCGAAATATTGATCTGCCGCTTCTTTTAATGCCATTTTACATCGGAATTTGTAATTGTTTACAAATACAATTTAGTGCGACCTCGCCCCTGCCCAACTTCATTCTGCACGGAATGAGCATAGGCAATATTTCTTTATTAAAACATTTTGTAATCTACCGTTGTGTTCAATCACATAACTGGAGTTACCGCGTTATTTGATTGCCATATTTATTGTGATTGCTTATCTAGATTTGTAAATTAAAAAAAATAATCCTAGTAATATTTATTACTTATTCTAACGTATTATGTTGTTGGAAACTTTGCTAATTTCACGTCTATTATTCTCTTGTTGTGTTGTGAATTCTAACCTATCGCTTTGACAGATCATTTGACGGATTTATTAATAAGCGATGCCGAAAGTAGTTTCTCGCAGTATCGCTTGTTCAGACACAAAAGATCAGGAAGAATATGGAGACGAAAAACCTCTACACATATATTATTGCCTCTGCGGTCAAATGACTTTGATTTTGGATTGCCCAATGGAGAAGTTACCTTTGCGAAAGAGAGACGGTGCTAGAGTTTTAGACGGCTCCAATCACGCACATAAAATCATCGTCGACAATGACGAAACGGTGTATCTGAAACGTGCAGAAGGTATTGAAAGACAATATCGATTGAAATGCAAAAAGTGTGGCCTGTTGCTCTACTACAAACACGATCCGAAAAGCCATGTTAGTTTCATTGTTAAAGGGTCATTAATCAAATCGACGAACGAAGGCCCCATCACCGATATATACAATCAAGTCGTTATTGAGAAACCTAAGAAGATAATGGTGACGAAACATACTAAAAACATGGGTAAATTTAGTTCCGTTACGGTTTCCACGATTGATGAAGAAGAAGATGAAATCGAAGCTGTGAGTGCCCTTTTCTACAGTTTTATTAATCTTTTGGTTTTTTTTTATTAAAGTTGATAAGATATTTACGTTTAACCATACCAATTGCAATCTATGAGGATAAGATTTAATAAAAACAGAAGCGTCACTTTATAATTTTAGTTGTTATTATTATTATTTTTAAAGAGACGAAAAAACCTGGTAAATAGTGATATAAGTAATAATGTTTTTTCTGCCATTTTTAGAGAGAAGTTGCTGATAGTTATGCTAATAACGCCAGAATCATCGAGAAGCAATTAGAACGGAAAGGAATGAATAAACGGAAGCAAGAAATGAAACAAGTACAAGAATTTAAGAAAGTGCGTGGAACGTTAATTGATAAATAGTTTTGTTTATGCTGTAAATATTATGTTTAATTTGTACATAACAATTAAAGACTTCATTTTATAAAAACGTAGATTTATTTTTATGATCCCTATTTTTGAGGTTAAAAATTAGGAATTTTTGACAATAGGATTTTGGATTTCTCCGTGAAAAGCTTCTGGCGCCATCTAGCGGTGATACCGTTAACTAAGATTTCTTTTAAAGTAATGGTTTGCAACCAAGATTCATGTTTGAAACTATTGAACGAATTCTTTCATTCTATGATGAAACGTAGTTTGTTACATACAGAATGAGTCGAAATTGAATGAAAACATGAGTAAATTAAATTCATTTTGCAGTGAACATATAAAGGAGTAGAAGATGCAGTCTGACACATTATAATTTTTTTTTGAAATATAATCATTGATCAAATCAAATATTGAATTTATTACATCTTATTTTAAGAAAAATAGAAAATAAATAATATAAATATATATTTTCCTTCTATTATACCCTGTGCTTTTGTTTATGTATTTACATTGCATTGGCACCAAATGTCATGTGCAAATCATTCCATTGCAGCTCAACACTAATGAATAACTGGTGAACTGGTCATAACTATAAGGGAATATACAGGTTGCAGACGAATAATTTAGAAATCATTTATCCGCATCCTGTATAAACAAAATAATTTAGACTTTCTGCAAATTTAACTATAAGTAGTAAGTATTTTTTAGTTTACACTATCCATAAATTTCTAGTTATAATTTTAACCAGAATTATAAATTGTGTAAAACACGCTTTAGATTAATTAAATTGACAAGATGACAGCTGACAGCCTTACGAACTACATGAAAAAATGAAAAATCACTATGATTTTCAAATCTATTAAATAAATACGTTAGTAAAACCTTAATTTCATAATTCCGCTATGTGGGTTAATCATAAAATTCGTACATTATTTTCTCTTATCTATTGTTTATAGAGGTCAGTCCTACAAAAGGGTGTCAATCTATTGAATAAACAACAAATAAAAGATAAGGCAAAAAAAATCCAGACATCTTAATAGTAGAAAAATGGGTTTTAGTGAGTCACATAGTTTACTGAAACGAAACTAACATATTATCTATACGGGGTTATCAGAGATCAAGAGTTAAAATATACCAGAAAAATTACATGCCCTCAAACTTTTTTTTATACTCAGATAATACGTTTCACTTATCTAAACGCAAGTGGATATCAGAAGAAATGAATTGCTTGTTGTTATTTTACATTCCATTTATTATAGCTTTTTGTAAACAATAATTATCACAATTTTTTTAGAATCGAAATGTCAAACAATCGCGTTATTTATTTCCGTCGTTCAATTGTGAAGCCAAGCCAACAATTGAAGGGATATGAAACGAAATTCTACAAACGCAAAAAAAATAAAATAAATTAGAATGCCTACCCTAATGGCCAAATTTAAATTTCCCGCAATTAATCATAGTAACTTCAACGTTAAAACATAAAATTACCCACCGTTTTGTATTACATTAATAGTAATTTTAATGCCTTTAGGTTGAATTTACCAAAAATAGTGGCGGGAAATTTAAATTTCGCTATTAGGGTAATAAATAACAAAATTTTAATTTCCCGCAATTATTTTCACCATGTACAGCGTAGAAGTATGAATTAAATTACCTATTCTTGTGTTCATACGGGTTGCTAGGTTTTTTGATTTTATTATTATTATTATTATTTTTTTATTTTTTATTTTTTTTTTTTTTTTTTTATTTTTTTTATTATTATAAATGATTTTGGTATATATATATATATATAAAATATGTACGTGGCTAATGGCTAACGCCAAGGCCAAAACAATAACAACAACAACATAAATTACCTATCATTTCACATTTCATTTAACAGTTATGTTAGGGCTTTCCCTTGGAGTCCTCGTCACGATTTTTACTTTCTAACTACGAATAAAACGACTGTCTACACACAAATACAATTTTAATAATACTCTACACAAAAGCAAATAAAACATTACATTCAGTTCCAATTAAAAATGGCGGTAAATTCAAATTTAAAAACGTATAACCCAACAATTATTTTAATAGCCTTATATGTTGAAGATTCTGGGAAATTAGAATCTGGTTATTAGGTAAGCAGGTATTTTTGCGTTTAAACCAGCGAAGCAAATCTAGCAGACCTACAGCGGCCATTTTGAACCGAGATTGTACTTCCTTCAATCAATTGACACACATTTTTTACGATTGGTATGAATGAAAGAAGATAGTTGAGGCATCTGGTGCTAAAATATAATGCACCACCGCTAAATCTAATTTTTTGAATAAAAAATATAAAATATCAAAAGGTGCGCACATAGTCAAATTTAAATTGCCCACAATTATTCTTAGTAACTTCAACGTTGAAACATAAAATTACCTACTATTTTGTACTACATTAATAGTTATTTTAATGCGTTTACGTTGAAGTCACTAAAAATAGTGGCGGGAACTTTAAATTTGGCTATTAGGGTGTTGATAACAAGTGACACTTTTTATCCTACTTTTCGCTGGCTGAACAATCTGGACTCTAGACTATTCAAATCCGTACGTAACTCATTTAGGTACATGTGAAAATGCATTTTACTTTTTACTCCTTCAATTATAAGTAAATAAACAACCTTTAAATTTATTTTTATTGTTAATTGTTTTATAACCTAAAAAAGGTTTTTCCTCTTTTCTCAATGGGATTTATTTTTTCCAAACATTTATGTTATTCATGGAATGCTTTTTAAATTTGCCGCTAAATTAGTGGTAAATAAATTTTTAGTCTCTGAGACATGCTGAACCTATTTCCTATTCCCCCCAAAAAATTCTGTATTATTATTATTATTATGTACCGACTATACGTTGTGTTAGGGTTCTACATATTAGATTCGTATTAACTTTATTCTAGCATTTTACTCTACATAAATTTAATAACTTAAACTTGAATTCAAATTTGATACCGACGTAACAACGCTACAAACCAGAGTGACTGTTAGAGAATAGGCAAAATGGCGTATCGTAGTTTTAACGTAGTTTGATACTGGTTTGAGATGGAGACAGCAGTTGTATGTTCAGTTTAATCAAATATAATACTAGTATATTGTATTTGGTAATATAATACGTAGTTTGATAACCGCAGACATGTTAATCAGTGGCGGCTCGTGGTCGGACACGTAGGGTGTTCACAAAATCAAGAACATGCAAATTTTTAACTAAAATCCAATCATTTTTTTTCGTACATGTCCTTCTTAAATTTTCTTGTAAAGTCTCTAAATTTCCCCTTTGTAGTTTGCGTCAAATTAAGTTCTAGTTTTGGTCTGCCCATACTTTTAACTTTAATTTTTTGGTCATAACTAAACGAATTAAAATTGTCTTTCAAATATTGCACAGTAAAACTGTTCGCATCCATAGTTCTTATTTATATATTGTTTAGTGTTTACTTACAATACTACTTTGTTTGTTTTTTGTGCATTTCATTATCTTTTTTACCTACCGTATATTTCATTTCATTACTTTTTTTACGTACTATATATATTCTTTTTTGTTTGTCGGCTGCACCAAAGCGCATTAGTGGCGGCTTTGCTTTGTCAGCTTTTTGCAGAGGGATTTAACGATGCGGTGTAGTTTTTAACTGTGGCTGCGCTGTTGCCAATTTATTTTTGTTTTACTAAAAAAATCAATAGTTATTTGTATCTTTGAGGGAAATGTACGTTTTTTGGGAACAGTTAAAGATTTACGAGTTTAAGTTTGTGATTTTATGTGCGCGGGTTTAATAAACGTATTACTGTAGATGAAGTACCTCGTAAGTACGAAAATTTAAATCAGTGTTTTAAATAAAATAGATAGTTTTTTTAACAAATATATTGTCTAATTTCCTTTTTTTTACAAAGTTAAATTTAAGATATTTATAAATTAACTCTAAGTATTTAAATTGTTACAATCATTATTATTGTGTAATTATATCAACTTTTATTATTCTACAATTCTTGGAAAATCTTCCTATACCTAAAACTAAAATATAAAATTAAATTTAATACGGACCTATATTAATTATTCATCTAAACTGCACGAGTGTGATTAAACATTGACCACTGGCTTAATATATCAGCAACAAATTAGTAGATTAATATATTAAAATTTTTAAATTCCAAGCAAAAGAAAACAACACATGTGAGCCACCCCGATATCTGTATTACACTGGCCCTCTCGTTCGCACGTACGAAGCAGAGAGCCAGAAAACAAACAAAAAACCTGGAAACAGATCCGTCCAATACGGAAAAATATAGCAATAGTGAAATAAATAATATAATCTTCTATATAGTCACGAAAATTCTGCTAAAACTTAAAGTATAAAGAAATACACCGTTATCCTAAAATATCAAAACAACTTTCAAATGAAAATAACATTAAATTAAGAAATTTATTCAGATAATTGTTTTTTTTAATAAAAAACTACAGCAGTATGTTATTTAATAAATTAAAATAATTACGCAACCTTGGTTTAATTATAAAACCGTCACCAACAAACAGTATTAATTCTTATGGTAGTTACGACCTGTGAACAGTGAGTCATTCATAAACAAAACATATATAATACAGTTTATTCGTAAAATACGTTATCTGAACGTTGATGTTGATCGATTTGTTAACGTGACCCGAGAACGCAACGAAAGCGAGCACGGAGCAAACTCAATTTGTGCACCGTTCATATGGAATCTGCCGTATCCCTCCCCACCACCGCTACGTCCTTTATGCGGCTAGGCATTGGATAAAATCAACGTAGTCCCGCCTACTCGGGGCACGTGCTCCATCGTCGGTCGCTTGCTCGTGATATACATACATATGTATAGAAAAGAACGTCGCGTCGTTTATTCGTTTCGCTGCGTTATATTTCACGAATATATTAAGATCGAGTAATAGATTTTATTAGTTTGTAATCGGCGATTTGTTTAGGGGGTTCACGTGTCATGTGCTCAACTATACGAAACCGCACTGATATTTAATAATATACACAAATACGCACGTATCTCCGAAAGCGTAGGTCAAGTTTACGTTTACAATAAACAACAATGCAAAGTTAGTGTATCATCCGGATCGGAATCTATTTGCAACTCTCTCAGTAAGGAGACCCAGGTGATAATATTTACCTTCAGATTAATTCGGGCGGTTCACGCTCGTGTGCCCACAGAATGATTCATTTTAATTATCTGGCTCCATAAATATAAAGCACAACCTTGCCGCCTGCACTAAGGAATGGTAATTTATCGTTTGTTCCGGGAAAATGACGGTTTGTAGACGTGATATAATGTTGTGAAATATTCCGTGGGACGTTTTAAGAGGTGCAGTTATTTTAGTTTTGGATACTCTTTTATTTAGGTATTGATTCATTGATTAATTGTAGGCAAAAGGTAATGATAATAAAGAAAAATGTTAGGTTATGTTGATTATGTGTATTGAAAATAAATTTTTAATAATTATGTATATATATATTGGTAATAAATTACGTTTATATTAGAGTCATTCATCAATTTTACCACAATAAAATACACCTGCAACTCACTTGTAACGTCAGCCTCGACATTTTAGTAAAAAAAAAACTGATTATAATATTTATTGGTTAATTATTCCAATAATTGTATGTAGTGTTATCGGTATAAGATCACGAGATTCAAACACAGATTTAACAAAAGATTATTTTTTTGATTTTTATCTCTTAATAGCGTGGTAATATCTTTTTTTTTCATTAAGGTTATTAAATGTGAAAGTGGCCACTTCATCAGATATAAATTTATCCACGCGTTTCGATCTTTTATATCATTTTATAGATTTATTATCATTGCGGACTTTGCACATTTTTGTATGAGCATTAACAAAGTTATACAAATGAATATTGCCCCGTGGGTAATTTATTGGTTTTGGAAAAACCTGCATTACATTCGGTATTTCCGAAAAATACATTAACTGCAGATGGATACGAAAAAATATATACATGTACAATGAATGAAATCCGCAAATAAGCATTAAGGCTTTAAACGAAATAAATAAAAATAAATTAAGAAGCTTATTGAAACTAAGTAATTAAAATTGCTGTGAGTAAAAACTTCACTTCGAACTAACCGAAAAATATTGTTTTCAGAATCTAATCTAGGTGCACTATACCCTAATAGCCAAATTTAAATTTCCCACATTTATTCTTAGTAAGTTCAACGTTGAAACATAAAACTAGCCACCAATTTGTACTACATTAATAGTTATTTTAATGCCTTTACGTTGAATTCACTAAAAATTGTGGCGGGAAATTTAAAATTGGCTATTAGGGATATCTAATTGCATTATTTAAAAAATGAAGGAATAATTATTTTTTTTAAAGGAGTTAGGGGGCAGAAGAATTACTGAGTCATGATTTTTTTTTACAACATATAAGAGGGTATTAATTTTTTTAAAGCGATTCATTTATTTTCTTCAGCTATAGCAGGGACAGAAAATACATATGAGTGAAAAAAACTTATTTAAAAGAAATATTTTATAATAAAATTTAATATTTAATAGTATTTAAAAAAAAATCTTTATTTTTTATTAATTGAATCATTAAAAATAGTATAAATATAAAAAATGTTAGTGGGCTATCTCTCCTAATGTTATAATTCGATAATTGAATTGTTTGAAAAAAAATGTTAATCCAATTCACTAGTGCGTTGCAAAAAAAATATTTTCTTTAAAAAAAAATACATTATTTTTTTTATAATTTTTGCATTGCAAAAAAATATAGTGATTTGTAATATTTTTTTTTTTAATAATTCAATTATCGATTTATAACATGAGAGGGGTAAGCCCACTAATATTTTCTGTATTAATTGAATTGAATCATTAAATAATAATTATAATTATTTTTTAATGATTCAATAAATAAAAAAAATAAAGAATTTATAATAAAATAAATAATATTATATTCTATTATAATTTTGTTTTTAAAGTTTTTTTAGTCATATTTTTTTTTGCAACATACTGGAAAAGAGAGAAGTGTATAGATGTATTTTTGTAAATCACTAAATTATTATTTTTGCAACATGAGAGCGCGTGTGAGTGAGATTAATAGGGATAAAAATATCGGAATTGGTTATTTTTTTTTTTAAAAAATCCATTGTTTTTGGTAATACCAGGAAAAAATAATGGTTTTTTTTTTGAAAAAAAATTAAATGTTTTTTTTTGCAACCAAATGGTAGATGGCAATAGCTTTTTTTACATAGTTCAATTATTGTTTTATAACATCAAAGAGGAGGCGAATATTTTTTTAATATTTTTATTATTACTTTTTAATGATTCAATAAAAAAATATTTTTTAAATAAATATTTTTTAATTATGATTTCTTTTTTACAACACAATAGTGGATGGGATTAACATTTATTTAAAAAATAATTCAATTATTGATTTATAACATCAAAGAGTGAGCTCACTATAATTTTTTGTTATTTTTATATTAACATTTTTTAATGATTCAATAAATAAAAAAATAAAGATAATTATTTTTTAAAATAAATGAGTTTTTTTTTTAATAATATTTGGAGGTGTTTTTTTTTTATTGATTAAATTATTTTTTTTGCAACACCAGGACGCACGGGGGTAGGGTTAAAAGCAATTAAATTATTATATAATTATAATTAATTTTTTCAAACAATTCAATAATTGTTTTATAGCATCGAAGAAAACGCTAGTATTTTTAAATATTTTTATAATTTTTTTTTAATGATTCAATGAATAGAAAAATTAAAGAAAAATATTTTTTTTAATAAATAACGATTTTAGATGAGCCCATTAAAAAAATGATTGGAGGCGAATCGATTTTGTAAAAAAAAATACATCAAATGAGCGTGAGCCGATTTTTTCAAAAAAATAAATTAATTGAAGGTGAATTAATTTAGCAAAAAAAAAATACACCAAGTAGAGAGTGAGCCGAGTTTTTCAAGAAAATAAATTGATTGGAGGTAAATCGATTCGGAAAAAATATATTAAATAGGGAGTGAGTCGATTTTTCAAACAAAAATAATAATAATAATAAAAAATGGAGGCAGGTTGATTCTTCAAAACAGAAAAAAATAATTTGCGGGGCGACCGAATTTCAAAAAGAAAAATATATATAGATACAATGAAAAAGCGCAAAATAGGATTCAGACTTAAATGAAATAAATAAAAATGAGATATTTTTTTTAGAATTAACAAACTTATTGAGACTGAATAATTAACATTACTCCCTTCTGAAAATTTTCCCCTAACATGGAAACTCTGAATAAATAAAAAATTTACGCATTGTTAAAGATTGAAGACGCGTAGATATAAGCTATAAACATACAAGGAGCAAACAGCAATATCGGGTAGAAAATAATGGTAATTAAAAATGAAATGTTTTTTTGCAACACAATGATGGATGACAATAACATCTTTTTTATCTATCTCTTTCTAATCAAAGCCAAAAGTATTTAATTTCTGCAATAAAGCATCTGCATCATGATGACATGCTTAATATTCAAAACCAAACTATGCAATAATAGCACCAGTATGTATGTGTTTAAGAAAAATAAATAAGATTGTTTCTTTTTTATTATTATTAACTTTAACACTAACTTTCAAAATTACATTTTTACATGCTTATTTAAATTATTCTTTTATTACATCAAAGAGGGGGCTAGTATGATTTTCTTTTATTTTTTTATTATTTTTTAACAATTCAATGAATAAAAAAAAAATAGAAAAAATATTTTATCATTTTAATCATGATTTTTTTTGCAAGAAACTGGGGCTGAGAGTGGTGTATGTGTGTACTTTTTTTGAACGATTCAATTATTTTTTTAAACAATACCACGGAGTAGGAAGGATATATTTTTTTTTTAAATTATATTTCTGCAGCACAATCGTGGATGCATTTTTTTTTTAATTATTAAATTATTTATGAATTAAATGAATCAATTATTTATTTATAAATATCTAGGAGGGGGCGTAAACGTGGGAAGATCAGAAAAAATTAATGATTTCTTTTCTACACATTCGAGAAACTACGTCACCCCAACGAAACCCCCACGATTATCTTCCCCAGACTCGGCCCCCGTCTAGTCTAATAGAATCGATGTGACGCACGCGTATACCCGTACACACCCGCCCCAAAACACGCTCCTTATTCCTACATCAACCTACAACAAGTCCTACAACGCGCCGCACATGGTGGCGAAATCGTGAATTGTGCGAGCCTTTCAACTTGACGCGGCATCAGCGCGCAGTATTCGATTTACGCGTCTATCCACGTGGTCTCGCTCGTACTACGTTTCGTGACGTAGCTCACGAACCGCGCGTCAGCCAATGAACTCGCAGCATCGTGACCGCGACTCGAATGTTTAACAGTTAATACCTGCGTGCTGCGCGTCCCCTACCTACCTGACGGCTGTATTCACCGCGACGCCTGTTCATCATGCAGTAGCGTTCCGAGAGGCTCGCAAGTGGAACTAAGTTTAACGTTCGCGCTTACCATTTAATCGATTTAGACGCGTTAATTTCCCGCCATGTCCATCAATCGTGGAATAACTGCGAACTGTTAGTGCCAAGAAAGCGGATTCTAATATAATTCCAGTCAGTGAGACGATTCGAACGGAAGCGGTTTGACAGTTCTAAACAGACGCTCAGCGAACATCGGTGTACCGGCGTATTTACTGTTATTTGTTTTGATTCTTCGTGTGGCGTGTATTGTGTTCGCTTCGGCGTCCCGGGTAACGTAAACAAACGGAGGAATAATTAGTTCCTACGTAGAGACCTGTGGGAAAGCGTCATTCAAGCCAAGATATAACGCAAACGCTTGGGTTGTAATTCTAACGCGTGCAGTAGTGTTCTTGACCTGTAAATCGTCGTGGCTGTTGGGTATAGTAAATAACTGACTCCACGTCTGCCTTCCCCCCTTTGCATGTTTAAAAATGGATTTTAGTGTTTTGGTTAGGGCACGATAGACTAAACAGTAAGTTGTTGCATCTTATGCAGCTTATTTTATTATTATTATTATTATTATTTACGTTTGGTATATTATCCCTTAGTATATTTTTATTGCACGTATAAATTTTTTTGATGCAATATTGGTAGATATGCAGATTTTCGTTTTAATTAATTACGTCAACTGTCAAAATTTATTGCAACCAATAAACGTCAAAAATTATATTTACGTTTTTATTCTATTGAAACTATTGACTGGTGGCTTACCTACTTGCTAATTGGTGTAATAATAGTATCTCTAACTGTTTATTTATTTTTTTAATACCTGTTAGCTCTCGTAATATTTTTTTTTTCAACATTACTACGTTCAGATACACACAATATATAATAATTGTATTTATAGACAGAATAAAAAAAAAAACTTATGAATGAATCGCATTTACGCCTCGCTATTTGTTAAATATTTACTTACAGCCGGATTAAAATGATAAAAGTGACAACACCGAATCGACTCGAAGCCTAGTTTTGAATTTATTATTGTAATATCAAGTAGCAGAGTATTGTTTCCTCATTCGTCATGTCGGTACTGTTTGATGTTGCTCACATTTGACCTTCTGTCGGTTTCCTGTGATGTTGTTTGTCTATCTGTTCCCTTTTTATTTGGAATGCGCTATTATATACAGGCGCTCCTAATAAGAATCGACCCATAAAGTTCGGAATTTTCCAGCTTCTGTAGTAGGAATTTGTATTTTAAAACTTTAATTTGAAAAATGTGAGTGAGAATTATCGTGTCGCTTTTAACGCGATGGAGTGTTGTAAAACAAACGATTTTTCTTATAATTAAAAAGGTTAGATTGAATCGATTTTAATCATGGATTTTTAATTTGCTTGTAAAATATTTCCAGAGGGAAATAAAATGGCCATCCAATCTGTAGTGAGCAGTTTTTGGACTATTTATATTCAGCGTAAAAATAGTTTTTTAGTATTTAACTTAGGAGAACTTAAACTTTAATATTTATTGAATTAAAATTATATAAAATACAATATGTTTAAAAACAATATAAAAACAACATGCCAAGGATAAAAAGCACAAATGACAATAATCACCAAGCAATATTATTGTACATTGCTAGTAAATTAAAGACTTTCATTCCTGACCATGTTTGACGCTTCTATGGACTGAACTAAACTTTAAAAAAACTCTTTTTATAGATCCTAAAACATAAAAGAAAAAATTTTTTTTATTCGCTCGCAAGACATTTATTTACGTTTGCAATGCAGAAAAACACGCGAATGTTAAAATCGGGATTGTTAAGTCTATGTGGCAATTGTTTAGGGAGTTCTATACAAAGCAACAAGTATTGGAATGAATTATGTTTTTTTTTTTAATAATTTTTTAATAAAATTAATATTTTTGTTTTAAAATGCATTTTTGCTAGGTGAAAGTTAAAAATAGGTTGTTTTTTTTAGCATTGTATAAATGAATGTGGGGCTCTTTTTGTTTGGGACTGCGAAGGGCTCATGAAGTTACTACATTAACTTTATTTTTATTTTATTTATTGTTTTTGAATTTGACATTTACAACAAGGGCCTTATAAATAAATTCTGGGAGTTTAAGTCGATTTTCCAAATAACAAAGGACAAATTAAGTGAGTAGATTTCCCAAGAAGTGCATAAGCTAATTGGAGGTGAGTCGATTTTTCAAAAAACTAAATTGAGATGGGCCGATTTTTAAAAAAGAAAAATTATGTGGGGGCTAGTTGAATTTTTCAAGAAAATAAATGAATTGGAGCTAAACCGATTTAACAAAAAAAAAAAAAATACATTAACCAAAGGTGAACCGACTTTTCAAAAAATAAATTGAGATGCGTCGATTTAAAAAAAAAAAAAATAAAAAATAAAAGTGGGGAGGAGTCGATTTTTGCAAGAAAATAAGTTAAATAGAAGATAGGTTGATTTTCAAAAAAAAAAAATTAATATGTGGGGGCTAGTCGGTTAAAAAAAAAAGAAATAAGTGCAGGTGAGCTTTTTTCAAGAGTATAAATTAATTGGAGGCAAATTGATACAAGAAAAAATACACGAAGCGCGATTTTTGAAAAAAAAAAAGAAAACTAAATCCGGGTGGATCGATTTAAAAAATAAATAAATTGAGATGCGTCGATTTTCAGAAAATAGTAGTAATAATAATAATAATAAATGAGGGAGTCGATTAAAAAAAAAAGAAGAAGAAATAAGTGGTGGTGAGCTGATTTTTTTCAGGAGTATAAATTAATTGGAGGCAAATCGATTCAGGAATAAATACATTAAGTACGATTTTTCAGAAAAAAAAAAAACTAAATGGAGTGGATCGATTAAAAAAATAAAATAAATTGAGATGCGTCGATTTTCAAAATAATAATAATAATAATAATAAGTGGGGAAGTCGATTTTTGCAAGAAAATAAGTTAAGTAGAGATAGGTCGATTTAAAAAAAAAAAATTAAGTATGTGGGGGCTAGTCGATTAAAAAAAAAAAAGAAATAAGTGGGGGTGAGCGGATTTTTTTCAATAAAATAATTTAAGTGGGGATAGGTGATTTTCAAAAAAGAAAAAATAAATTATGTGGGGCGAGTGAAATTTAAAAAAAAAATAGTAAATTAAAGGGAGAGAGGGAGGTAGGAGCCGATTTTTTAAAGAGTATAGATTAATTGGAGGCAAATCGAATCAGGAAACAATACATTAAGTACGATTTTTCAAAAAAAAAAAAAAACTGAATGGGGTAGATCGATTTTAAGAGAAGGGTTGATTAAAAAAAAAAAAATAAAGTTATGTGGGGGGCGAGTCGATTTTTCCAAAAAAAAGAATATATGCGATGGAAGTCGATTTTACAAAAAAATAAATTAAATTGGGGTTAATCAATTTTTTTATAGAAACATATACCTATAATTGTCAAAATGAATCTTAATATATTATGTATATCCACGTAAACAAATACACATTACTTCCATCTACAAAAGGTTCTAGTAAAATAGTGGGTTCCAGCTACGGGATTAAATCTGAAAAAAGAACCATCTACAACGATATCCATTGCTCGCCCCCATTCTTTCTAATCAAAGCCGAGAGTATTTAATTTCCGAAATAAAGCATCTGCTGTAAATCCTTAACTTTATAAGAATCATGAGGACATGCTTAATATCAAAAATCAAACTATGCAATAACAGCAGCAGTATGTATGTGTTTAAGAAAAATAAATGAGATTGTTTCTTTTGTATTATTATTAACTGTAACACTAACTTTCAAAATTATCATTGGAGCAAGAATTCGTGTCTTCGTGCACGCAATCCATTTTACGAAATACCCGAGGCTCATTCAAGGTTCCACATTCCACGTTTTTGTCTTCACAAAAAAAAAAGGACAATTAACATATTTATTAAAAACGCTTCGAAATTCATAAGATTCCGACATCATTAACTAACGACACGTGGGATATAAAAAGAAAGCAGCTCATACGATACGAAAAAAATCATTCGTAACGTCCACATCACATGCGTGCGTGCGTGCGTAGTACTCAAATTACTTTTATACCTATGCAATGTATGTAAGCGTATATTTACGTATTGTTTCGCTGCAAATGTTGGTATACAATTACTGAGAATTTAGGTAAATACGGCTGCTCGTCACTTGTTTTGTGGTAATAAACATCGGAGCTCGCGCTAATAAAAGCAATCGCGATGCCGCAAGTATTCCTCGCTGTGTTGTTGCTGTTAATACTACGTTGATGTTGTTTTCGCTGCCATGCAAACAAGGATTCGTCAATTTATGTGTCGCAATGGGAAAGTTGAGACGTCTGCGAAAACAAATGAGTAGCGCGTTCGAGAAGACAAACAACAGCCAGTCGATTTTGCGAAACTATAATAGAAACCGGGAATGAATTGATTATTAACGTATTGAGAATAAATTATTCTATATTAGATATTTGGCGATTGGTTTTTTTCAATCCAAAACAAATTACAATTATAATAATAATATTATCTAGTAAAAGCATTGTAAAACAAAAAATATTTTTTATTTATTTTAAAAGTGAATGTAAAATGAATTAAGTTAGTTATTGTGATAAATAACGATACAGTTTAAAATGAGTATCTAACAAATAAATTGATTTAATGTGACTTAGGAACCTCTGCACAACGACAATAGTTCTTCTTATCCATGTACTTTCTTAATTCTTGTTCTATTATATATAATAGATTCATTCAGAAATCCAAAGAAACTGCGGCCATCGTTAACATCAGAATTTATCTTGCAAGAGCGAATGGCACAATAGCATGATTCCCATTGGCGTCTTCTTTCACGGTTATTTCACTTAAACCTAACAATATAATATATAACAAAGAATGTAAATGTTATGGCCATTACTTACCTTTTATACAATGCACCTGATCAAGGTTCATTCATTGTTTTTAAAACTGCAGGGGGATAATTTAAAACTAATAATGTCTTCAAGATAATGTACAACATTTTCAGCATTACCTTTAGTACTATTGGCTTTTTAACTTATAATAAATATTTTTTGCACACATTTTGGTAACATTCTAGCTGTCAAAATGACTAGTGCGTGACCAACCGTAAAAAAAAAAACATGGCTTACTCTAATTAAGGAAGTATTTGAAAGCATGGTACGTATATACAGGGTGATTCTCAATATATGCAACAAACTTTAAAGCGCTGATTCCTGGGGTTATTTTGATCATAAAAGTTCATAAGAACATATGTCGCTTAGTTCTAAAGTTGTACAATGTTTAATAGTAAGTTAACATAATTAATGTTTTTAATATAAATTAACAAAATAATCAGTAAAACAAAATTAACTTATACTAACTGTTGAAAATGACCGGCCCCAACTGCAATATAAGCTTCTATCCTCCGTCGTATTGACTGGCGAGTCCGTTCTAAAATACCAGGGTATTTCGAATTGTTTGAAAAGCTGCCATATATACGATTTCTCAGTTCATCAACTTTTCAATGGGAGTCGTATAAACTAATGATTTAAGGTGACCCCAGAGAAAAAAGTCCAAAGAATTTAAGTCTGGAGACCGAGGAGGCTACGGTTGTGGACCTCCTCGTCCTAGTCCACCGATCTGGATACGTATTGTCCAAAAAACTCGCGAGCAACTAAAACTAAAATGCGCTGGTGCCAGTCAGCCATAAAATACATTTGTAAGCTTAATTGCAACGGAACTTCTTCCAGCAGTAATGGTAAGCTTCTCTTCAAGAAAATTGCGGTATACTCGCCATTTAAACGCATCGTAAAAATGTGGACCTATCAAGTGATCTCCACAATTCCGGCCAACACATTGACAGAGAATTGATTTGATGACGGGCTTTCACTAATTCGTGCAGATTTTCTCGGCCCATATGCGATTTATTATGAAATAATAAGCGTTTCTCGAGAAAGTAGCCTCGGTGGTGAAGAATATTTGAGCCAAATAGTAAAGGACTTTTGTGCGATTGTGTGTTGCATCCATTGACAAAAAGCCACTCTTTGCAGAAAATTTGCCGAAAAAGTGCCTGCACCCGTTTGATGTGATATGGATACACAGTTGATCTTTCATATCTCCACTGTGGCTGCTATGTTTAAAGCTTTTTCTGGTGCTGTAGAGGATTTTCAATTTCATTTAGCAAACATTTCTTCAACTTGTGGAGTTCTCACTGTAGATGGGTGCCCGTTATCAGTATCGTCTTTTTAAATTTTCCCGTTTTCACTAGACGTGGTGAGACGGGTAAATATTGAATGATACGGTGAACTACGGTTCGGGTATCGTTCTTCTAAAGACGTGTAGAGCACCGAATTTCATTGGCAGACCGTAACAAATGCATATCACACATCTCAGCATTCGTGTAATTCATTTTAAAAAACAGAAACTGGCAATAAATATGAATACTCTGAAACTTATCTGACAACTTTGACAAATATTGATGCAAATAACAAATTCTCTCAAACAATAGTTTGAAGACAACGTGATATTATATCGTGTTATCATGCTCATTTTATTATTAAACACTTTAACCAAACGTTTTAGACATATACCATATGACTTTTATGATCAATAACCTCAGGAACAGCTCTTAAAGTTTGTCGCTATATAGAATCATCATGTATATGTAAAAAATAGCAAAAAAAAAGATAAAACAGTTTATAATACTTTTATAACACAATTGTCTGTACTACTCGTATTTATTAGTCTCTCGTGTGTTGAAATTTCTTTAAAAATAAAGTGTTTTTAAGGAATATCTACAAAATAAGTTTTTAAAACATAACACGGAATCTGGTTCTATACTTCATGTATCTAGGAATTGAAAGAAAAAAAATAAACAGTATATCTCGTGATAAAATAGCTAATCGACAATTACGACAAAACTTGGATTGAAAAACAAGTTAATTATTTTATAAATATAAAACCCAACTTCCGAACTGTCATTCAGATTCATTTCAGATTTGATAATTTTGTCAGTTTGTAGACTCAAGAAGTTTATTAAAGGCACTTCTGTTGCGAGAACTTCAATTTAGGGGGTGCACGCGCCCTTGAAATTCGACCAATCTCGTTATCTAAATAGCTTTTAAAGGGTGAAAAATAGAGAAACTTTCTAATAGCAGACTTGTATCGTGAAAGCTTTTCGGCTGATACATTATTTATATACAGGGTGTTAATAATATAAACACGGAATTCAGTTAGTAACGTGTCGAGAGAATAGATTTATTTAAAGAAATAATAAATAAAAAATTCTACAAGACGTACTATCAGCTAGTCAGATATCTCCAAAATTAACTATGTAATACATTTAAAGCGTGATATGACCTATTTTTCCTTCTACTAACTTTTAAATGGTGAAAAATATAAAAAAAAGTTTTAATGGCAAACTAGCACCGTTTGAAAAGCTCTTGTCGACTGGTATAAACATTTATGTACAGGGTGTTACAGTAAACACGAAACGCCGCACGTATATGAGCTTATTTGATCGAAGTTTAGAAATCGATTATAATCAATGTTTTTGTTGACAAATGCCATACGTAAAGTGATTTAGATAATTATACAGGGTGTCAACAAAATTATGAATTTTGGTATATACATATACAGTCGCGAGCAACTGTTATAGGACCTTGACAAAACTAATGGTTTCACGTTTCTTCTGCATTTTTTTGTGATGTTATTTCAACGTTCATATAATCGTCTATGTTATCAATAGTCTTTATAGATACCTTTGTAAAATTTATTATTTTTTTTTTATATATTTTCAAAGTCTTCGAGAAGTCACTTTCCACCTCCCATCTAAAAGTATTTAATAGCTTGTACTAAAAACACTTAATATGCAATAAATTAAATAAGACCTAAAAATACTAAATATTTTATGTATTACTACAAGTTTTTATTTTCTCATTTCTTACTGTGATATTCGCCCAAATTTAGGGTGCCTATAACATTTGCTCGCGACTGTACTTCTTTATTCTAATGAGATACTCTGTACTAGTTTTCGAGTTATGCAGGCTTGGATGTAGAAGTACATTATCCCCGGAAACAAGCAGAAGGAAAAATAGGTCATATCTCGCATTAAACGTAGTTAATTTTGGAGATATTTGTTTAGCAGACAATAGGTCTCACTTGCAGACTATTGTTTATTGCTCGGGACAACGGTTGGCCTGTAAATAGCTTGGCACAGACATTACTCGTGCAATATATAGATATATTATTTTCTTTTTAAATTTAGTTCATATCGTATTGCAGTGTTGGTAGCTAACATGGTTCATATCAATCCAGCAAGTATTATTCATCTGCTAATATTGGCATATTAGTTATAATGAAAAAAAATCGCAAAATAATTTCAGTTAAATAGAATTGCATGATCTAATAAGAAATCTAATCGATACAAACTTGCAAATTAGGACTAAACATTAAAGCATTTAACTCCCATAAACGATAAACTTATTTTGCATTGTTGTTTTTTTTGATACGTTTATTTCAAATGACTGCTTCTGTATGTAAAATATAAAAATTTACGAAATGGCAACTTTTTTTAGAAGCAACATTTTTCACAATGATAAAGACTATAGAAATTACTGGTACTATAATGTTTTTGAACATGAACTTAGAACGAATAAATATGAAAATAATTTCTGGTTTTTTTTCCCACAAAAACTGAAAACTTTCTGTGAATATCTATATGCCTAGATATGTACTTGAAAGTCATAAAATTAAAAATCGGTCCGATTAAAGTTTTGAGAAGTAAATATTGGAAATGTTTATTTTTTAGAAAGACATTTTTTCAAAACAGTGTGAGGACATTACGAACAAATATAAAATATAAGATAGCTCTCTAAAATATGTTAAAATAGATAATTATTTTGAAATACTTTAATTTTGAATAAGCTTAAAAACCTTCTAACGGTTTTACAGCATTTGTATATTAAAAAACGAAATTTAAATACAACTACCGGCTTTGAAGTTAGGACAACTAGTATAATATTTTAAAACGGTATTTTTTTAATATTAATACTTTTAACATATTGTAAAAATTTCTACATATAAGGTAGCATAACAATAAGTATTGAAGACGGAAATCAATCATTAGACTAGCCTATTAATGACAGAAAACTAGAAGTCAATTATCCCGTAATATAGTCCTTTTAATCGGATAAATGTCAAGCACCGTGTATTTCAAGCCTGGG
>RXPK01000010.1:1117278-1142020 GCA_004143645.1 Protaetia brevitarsis
TATCAAGCAAATAGATTAAGTTGTCCAGGAAGATAATCCATTCTTTCAAATCAAATTACGTGGTATCAAATTAAAATAAAAATAAATTTAATCGTTGGACATCAAGTAAATTTACAAAAGGAAAAATGATAAATATAAGCACAATGCTTCTATTCAACCCAACCCGAGGTGATTAATAATTAAAACAAATCAGCAAAAATAAGCGTCTTAAATTATAATGAGGAGAATTAAATAATCTATCTTGTGATCGAAATTAATAATGATCTTATATTAAAAATGTGTATACAACAATATAATAAATTATTATATAGCGAGTTTCCTTGATGGAAGAAAAATTAATTTAAGTGAACAAATTCATTCAAAAGTAATGGCAAATGGCGAACAATATAAAATTTTACGTTACTCACGCTTAACGTCATCTCGGGAACTAGTTCTTCCAATCTCGACCGCTGCGTGACAGCGAAGCCGCACACAGATCAGTCCGCCAACGGACAAATCACAAAACATAATAACATAAACAACCACGAACGAAATATTTAAATGAATGAATTAAATTTAAAGACATGAAACTACTAAATACAATATACATAATTCAATAATAAATCTTATTAAAATAACAAATACATCGGAAAATTCTCCCAGAAACATTGGACAAAAGCTGATCGGAGTAAACTGACAAAATCTACGCAACTTAAAAAAAACTCTCGCGATTACAAGGTGTCCGTCCACAGCAGTATGTATGCAGAAACAGCATGTGGCTAACAATTTTTTTTGCGGAAATAACATTGCGTAAATTACTCATATTTGTGTAGCTAGTGCGTTTTTTTTTTTTGAATAATAGTTCATTTACCTAAAAATTCATATTAAATTTACTAAAACCCTAAAAAATAGAAAAACAACTAGAAATATGTGTATAAACGTAAGAGAAATACTCAAAATATTTCGGAAGTACGGTATTTTTCAAAACATGGGAATATGCAAAGCCCTATGCCACATTCTTCGTAGTGGTATTTTGAACTTTTTTCTGCATTTAGAACCAAGTTGGATATGCTTACAAACGTGATATATTCTTTGTGAAAATCATTTCCCTGCATCAGAAGAAGGTATGGGTTTAAAGAAATGCCAACTCATCAAGCGAGTGGAAAGTCTTTCTTCGATGGTCAGGTTTTTCTATTTTCTGGAATTTTGTTATCATTTGCCTTATAAGCTCTAATTGAGAAGCTGTTAAAGGAATATGTCCTCCTGTTTTGATTTTATAAATTAGCGTGGGAGTTTACAAGCATTTACATGTCAATTAAATGTGAAAATAATTTTTTATACCATTTCATTGTTTTCCTTAGGCATTCTACAGAACTCAACAGCATGGCTATTTTATCAACTGAATCCATATTTTCATTAATTTTCACTTTGAAACACTCAGAGACATTATGACACTGGATTTCCTGCAGCTCGATCATTTTTAAAAACGTAAGCATACGGAATTAGCAGCTAAAAGCTTAATATGGTGATGGAATGTTTATAAAGTATTGCATATATTTTAATGAAATGTAATTACTTTCTTGAAGGAATAAGGAGGTAGGAATAGACCTGAGTATAACTGTTTCTCCTTTTTCAGCCATTCTTAAATAGTTGTAAATAACTAATAAATTATATGTACATAATATACATATGCGCATATTCTTTTAAGTGTAGGTACATATTTATTCACGCGGTGTGTTGTGCATTTGCACGTTCAAGAAAGACAAAAATATTTACACATTAATTACGTTGTTTTATGTCTGAATAGCTAAAACCTGAAATATTAGAGATGCGCAAAGAAGTGGAAATAATATTTGGGTTAAACATGCGCTCACCGATTTACAAAAGCAGGCGATGAAACCGTGATTATCGTGGATATAAACCATTAAGGATATTTGTGATTTTGTTTATCTGCTTACACTACGATTACAAGCATTTCTACGTTCAAAATTGATTAAACCGGAATAAAGCGGTGCATATCTCCTGAATGAATCGTTCAATTTCACCTTCTCTGAATTAGCTGCATGTGTATGGGTATACCTATACCTTAAACAAATATGTTTACTAATGGTTATTTACCGTTGCAATTTACGAATCTACGCCATCAAGGCCGGCTAGATAATTATTAATGTATCCCATAACAAAAATGCTCATTTTAAGTCTGAAGGAAAAAGTTATTCGATAAAGTTTAAGCAAACACGGTTTGAAAGCGTAAGTGGATTTTTAATTCCATAAAGTATTAAAAAATCGATAAATATACATCTGTTTGCGCAATGCAAAATCCACACATTTCCTTGTTTAAACTGTAATAACTCGCTTTTATAACCAACTTGCATCAAGGCCATGTGCCTAACCTATGATAAAGTTACATTAATCATAACATTGAGTTTTCAGAAAAGACATTGGGGATGGGCTTTGGGATATATTTGACAATTCTTATTTTGTACACCTTTTTGGTAAAATTTGATTTAATCACAAATTTTAAATATTTATTATTGCAATAAGAAACAGGTTATACTGAGTGGGTAAAATGTAAGGTGACCTTTTGATATCTCATGCAATAATTTGCCTCAATAACTATAAATCTTTTCAAAAGGTTAATTATTGAGTTTTTACCGTATTGCAGAAAATTAAGTAGCTACTTTGTTTACAATCTAAGTAACTTTTTTATTAGAATGGGCGATTGAATCATTCTGGTTATTCGAATCCTAATATAATTAAAGATTTATTTATTTTGAGTAGAAAGAAAATTATAATAAATGTTTACAAAGAGGTTCTTGTTTACATTTGTTGGAAAATAAATTGCGAAGTCGGTAAAACCCACCCCTGAGTACGAATGACCTCCCCTGCTAAATGTTTTCATCACTACCGTGAAGAAAAAACCAGCAACAAGAGTACGATCTGGATAGCCAAAGGAGCTGCCCAAGCCATATTGCGGAACACAGATTATACCGAATAAAAGGAATGCATCCACTCGCCCTACGAAGGAAAGCATAGAAAGAATAGTAGAATCACACAAACCAAGATTTGGAAAAAAAATCCTGTATAAACAAGGCAAAAAGGAATTGGAGCAGTGATAAATTAAACCAATGTAATCGTGAAGAAATACTAACGACCTGAATGATGAATAATTGTGATGGCTTTAAATAGCAAATGCGACATATGCGCAAAATTGCCCCCCATACAATTAAAGAATTGTCTAGTCAAGACTACACAACTGAAGAACTGAAGATAAGAAATACGAAATAACAAACGTTACTAAAACTGACGACAGAAACTTAGAGCCAAATGCAAAGTCAAGTGTCGGGAAACCTTTACGTCTATCCACATCCACCAGCAAGGAAACACTTGAGGGAGGATATCCCTGAAGTGCTGCTGGGATTTCTCAATCAGTTGCTGGAGGAGCAGAACTTCCAGCACAGTGGAAGGAGGCCGTAGTAGATTTGCGTACCGAAAGAAACTGACGAGTTGAAGTCTACATATAACGATCATCCCTACCACAGTATAAACCTTATCCCAGTAGTTTCACTACAGTGTCCGCGCTTTGATGTTGTTATCATTTAAGGAAATTCGGATGGGTTTGGCAGCTATATTTCAACTAATATTGAAAGTGGGGTAGAAAATAACATATAATAAACAGACTGACAATTGACAGAAACTGCACAAAGATTGTCAATTCATATAAATGACAGAGGGGAGGCTTTGTAGGTTAAGATTTTTGCTTGTAAAAAATTCAATGTTTTTAGTTTACATTTTCACCCACATATGCACACGCGAATTTCCGGGCGCCATGTTTAAACCCATGTTACCGGCGATTGTGAAACCCTACTGGAATAGGTATATACTGTGTCCCTACTTAGTCCCTCGAAAATTTTCTAAAGGATATTAAGAAGTTTAGAAAGAAGTGGGGAAACGGGGACTCTCGATAGGCATATGGTTTCAATAAAAAGCAGGTGAACGGTTGCATGAATATGATGTAAGTCAGAGAGTCAGAGCTTCAGATAAAAAATGGGTGGCAGCCGTGACGCTGGACATTAGAATGCTTACTTCTGCGTCATGGGATGAATTCCTCAAGAAAAAAAAACCGACACGATTTCACTGTATAACAACGCCATCGACATACTCGGGATTGATACCACTATTAAGACAAGGCCAACGATAGGTACTGTCTTCGCGGGTCCCCGCAAGACTACTGGGCAACCTCTCGGAATATATCTATACGATGGATCCTTCCCCTCCCACAACTAGAGGTTTCACACCGTCGCCTACCCGGATGATTGCATTGATTATCGAGTTGTGGATGCAAGAGAATTGATCTTTAAGACTAATGAAGGTTGAGAAGATTTCACATGCTCAAAACAAACCGAGCTTGTACTAAATGCAAACCCTCGAGACAAGGATGATTTCTTGAAATTATGGACACCTTTTACACATAATAAAGAAGGTAAATATCGGGCAGTGCATATTAACGTATAAATTAAACCTCGACAACACCAAACGTAGACATGGAGATTTGACCTCCGACGCAGATAAACCGAGAATAAATCGCAATAGTCAATATATCCCTAAAAAAAGACAAAACCTTAAATAACTACTAGAAAACTGCAAATATATATACTATAGAAATAGCGAACCAAAAATGAATATCTATCTGTTATTGATCTACAAATAAATTAATATCATCTATTTAATTTTAATAAATAAAGTTACGCACATTTACCGTGTCAAGCGAAGTGATATTTGAGAGTTAATGATATTTCGATATTTATAGTAGTTCCAATCAACAATAATTGGTCCAAAATCTCAAACGTAGTAATATAGAACATATAAACTTTATGAATGTGGATAGTGAATAACGTGTTATATTATTGTTTGAAGAAACTGATACACTATTTTTGTAGTCATCAATTAATAAATTTTATTTCTATTAGAATTCAAATATACCTGTTGCAAAGTAGATAAAATAGTAGCTCTGTATAACATATTTTGATATATGTTATTCAATTTCAGTAAAATACATTTCATAGCTATCTCAATTAAATTTTGTTTAGCTGGAACAAATAAAGATATCAAAACATAATTTTTTTTGATATTTTTATTAAAACCATAAATTAATAATCTATTATTTTTTTATTACCAAAACAAATAAAATATTTATTTGTATTTCACTCGTTCCAAATATACAAAGATACATCCATGAAAACAATCTTCGGTGCTAAAAATACTAATAAGGACCGCTTTTCAAGCGGCTTTTACTTTTTATGCAGATTACGAAAACTATGAAAGTTACAATTATTTACGTATGAACATGTTTACAAAATCAAACGAAGCTGACTTGTAAATTTCGGGTTTTTGAATGACTATATTGATGTTTCAGAAAAATTATAGAAAAACAAACAAATTTAGGGAAAGAGATTATTTCAGCGAAAATATTTCTGCTTTTTTTGTCCATTCCGATAAAATATGCACAGAAACTAGAATACCACAATGGAACTAAACCCTAGATTTAGAACTTTAATCCTCATGTTGTCATGGTAAAAAAATGCCTTGATACTAAAGGTGCGCATTCCCTTACACTGCAACAATACAACCAGGTATAGGACATTCTGTGCGAATTGAAAAATAAAATGAAATGGGATATATAGTTTTGACAAGAAGACCTTTTAAAGTCCTTTGATAGTTTTACGTAGCTTCAATAAAATAAATGCACATAATAATTGTTGATTTGCATTTATACCGTACGACCCATCTCTGCCATAAGCAGAAGTATGCACTTCGTATATACATATAACGATGGAGTTATATAACACAATACGTATGGTTTATTAAGAATTGAACAGTATATTTCAAACCAAGGGAGGAAAGTGCTCTATTGCAGACCGCGGGCAAATATTATGTAATTGCCCAAGGCCTGCAATAGCACTTTCCTCACGTGTTTTGAATACTATTTTTTCCCCAGCCAGTCCAAATGTCTAAAAATAATAAAGACATACCTGTGAGTGACATGATAGATAGTAGGCTTAATCTGCCAAATATTTTTTGGGAACTGTCAAGTTAGCATCGTTTTAAAAGTATTTAATAATAGTTTAATTGAAATTTAATACCCAATAATTCAGCAATTATTTCATAAATGGGCTCAGACTGGGTTGAATGTACTAATATCATCTATCAGTAATGTCACATATTATAAGATGTACAGTTTCATCATGTCAATGTCACTTACTTTCCGCCCTAGGGAGAAAAAGTACAATTTTCCTCCCTCAAATGAGGGAAAAAAGTCAACACTTTCCTCCCTGCTGGGAAAATATTAATTTTCAAATAAATTTGATCCTAGTAGTGAAAGTTATAAGGTGGTCTAGATGATACAGTTTTGTAAGTTTTCTAATCTAATCATTTCAACTTCAGGCATAGAATCAAATTTGCTGAAACCTTAAGTTCAACATTCAAACTACCACTATCTACACTGGAATTGCACTTTTTCTCCTTTCCTCTCGTTTAATTTTGAGGACTCTTTAAACTTAAAAAAAGGCAGCGTTGACGTGACACCAATTGCAACACTTTAGCGTCAGCATTGATGGTAACTAAGAGCCTTATCGTACACTATTAGCTACCGTAAAAAAGCTGTCTAAATAAAAGCGATAGCCGAAAATCAATAAAACGGTATCCAAAAGCAAACATTCAACCAGAATTATCATGCCATAGGTCCGGAATGTAAACATCGCTTCGGTGATAGCAAAATTTTGGCAATTTTTTCAGGTTTCTTTTTTTTCGGAATTTTACGTATTGATACTACGCGGCAGTGTTGCTAACATACTTTTTCATGAGATAGGTCGCGAATTCGACGCAGAAAGCTCTTACGTGATCGTTGGCAACCTTGGCGAAGAAAGGAAAAATTACGCTTTCGAAATATTTGACAAACATCGAAACGCGTTCGATGTAAACACATTTTTGTTTAGATAATCTATAATTGTAGGAAAAAATCCACGACTTTGGGCATGGTACATATCAACATATCTGTTAGTAATAGCGCTTCATATATTTTTTTAAATAATGTGTACCTAATATGCAAATATACTGTTAGTTTGAAATCTTTGCTACAAATGATAATCTGAGAATATTCGCAAAGACAATATTTAGAAAACAGAATTGCTCATGTAATCATCATAAATTTCATAAGAAGTTTAATATAAAATTTTGAAAAAATAAATTCGCAAGATATAAAATACTTATTCGCTGATGTAATAGTTGCCCAATATCTTTTTAAGAGATCCTAATGTTAAAATCAATCATTAACTTTTAAAGTTTCCTACAAGATTATTTCCCTAAAATAGTGCCTGGTTTCCGTCCTTCTAATACAAAACGTTTACTACAGTTTGAAGCAGAAATAATGATGGAAACGTCTTAAGCTATAAGATATAAATATATCACAATAAGTTATATTATTAGAGTTTTTGCATTTAGTATTAACACTATATTTAGAACAGGTCAAACAGTAAAAAGTCAAGAAGACAATAATACTCTGAAGTGATTTGTGATATATCATAGTTTTGGCGCTAGATGCCTCTGATTTTCTCTTTAATTGTAAATATTTTCGTTCTATAATGTACGAATTAGCACGTATAAGAAATATGTACAGTATTCCTTTTATTGCATTGTCTGCGGTTTTCTAACAAGCGATTTCTTGTGGTGCAACTCCAAGTTAGATACGAGTCATTTCAGTTTATACGAAACCGTGTCGGAATCATTAGCATGTTAGCATCATCAGTGGTTGTTGTTTTATCTAAGCATTCAATAATTCGATGTTACTTTTGAAATCCTACTACTAGTAGGCTCTTAAACGTGAAATAAGTTTTTTGCGCCTTCGTCTTGAAACACTCATTTGACATTACTTCGAATTGCCGTTTTTCGATTAAGGCCGGCAAAAATGTCACTAAGGGTTGACACACTAGATTCTACATGACCGACGTGTAATAAATTGTCATTAACTACTGTTCAACTATGCTAAGATGAACTGGTGTTTCCATTGCACTTATTATTGATAAATACACACTATAGTTGGACGTGTATCGTATGAAATTTTATTACATACTGTTAAACTACTGTTAAACGTGGTCAAACTATGGCTAAAAGTAAATTACTACAATATTTATATTAAAAGTCAAAAAATGACATTATCTTTTGAAAATTGTGTTACTTTCTTTTGCTACAATAACGTTGCTATTATACTTATATTGAAACAGTCCGGTAAGTGCTGCCTAGCGACACTTACCGGCTCTGACACCATAATAATTCACTTACCGGACTCAAAATGATTATGTAAACAATGATATACTGGACAATATGAAATAAAAAAAATTAAGTAATTGATCTTGGTAGAAATCACTTCTTTTGACAATTTTCCACACTGAATGGGGGTAAACGAAAAGAAATTTTCCCATAATACGAGTATTTTACATGAATATTATTGGAATTTTTTTTAGAAATTTTTTTTTAACATTGTAATATTACAAAAAAAAATATATTAATCTCTCAGGAAAAACTTAACATTTTTTACAATTTGGAAAATTACAGTTAAAAATAATATCTTTTATTCAAATAAATTACCTTAACAACAAAAAAATATTTTTTGGATATATCATATCAAGTACTTACCATATTTTTTTAAAGAAACTATTTATTTTATACAAAGTCGGTACAGTTACAGATAAAGTAGTAGCGGATTTACATAAAAATTATATTACAAAAGTGTAAATCATCACGCCCCTTCTGGGGTTTAGCCCTGTTTAGATAGAAAATAATTTTTGCCATATTTTTAGTTTTGAAAAATCACGTATGCCTCGGAAAACAAAAAGGTGGTTTTTCTCACTAATAAAGTGGCTTTTTTATAGGAATTACTATAAAATATTATTAAGAAAAATTAATCAGATTAATAAATTATGCAAGTATGCAAAATCTAAACAAGATCCAGCAAGCTTTGGAAATTTACAAAAAAAAAAAAGATATCTTCCCACTAATAAAATGTCTGTTGTAGGAGATACGACAAAATATTATTGATCAAAGTTGTTCAGATCAATAAATAATGCAAGTATACAAAATTTAAACAAAATCAAGCATGCTTTGGAAATGATATAAAAAAATAATTAAATTCAAACAACTTAACAAATTTCAATAACTCGATTCTGTTTAAATTTTGCACAGTTACATAATTTAGCAATCTGAACAATCGTTCATAATAACATTCATCATATCTCTACAGAAAAAGCACTTTGTAAGCGTAAATAGTGATTTCCTCATAAATTATCAAAGTATGCTTGATCTTGTTTAAATTGTAGATACTTGTACAATTTATTAATATGAACAACTTTTCCTAATAACATTTTATCGTATCTCTAACAAAAAAGAGATTATTAGTGGGAAGAAATGTCTTTTTAATTTTCAAAGCATCCTTGACCTAGCTTAAATTTTGTATACTTGTATAATTCATTGAACAACTTTTATTAAAAATATTTTGTCGTATCTCATACAAAAAGGCACTTTATTAGGAAAAAAATCAGAAATACTGAACGTTTCTTTGTAATTTTACTTTTAAACAAGTAGAACTAGAAAATTACAGAAAAGACTTATTCTCGGAAACGTCAAAATACTTAAGGTATATTACATGTGTACCATGTGTCAAAATTTCTTTTCTATTTGCAATCCAAAATTAAGATTTGTCGCCATATGCATAGCATCTCACCTTTAGTTTCTTCATTTTTTGAAATTTGACACTTTTAATGACAATGTCAACATTATTTCTACCTATAGGCGTTTTTAGCGACATAACTAATAGGTTTGAAGTAGTTTAGAGCAATTTAGGATTACGTCACTTGACCATTGCGGTTCGTAAAATAAATTCGGTTTGCTTACGTCTGTTTAGAGCTTACAAAACGACGGATAAGGTTGTGTACAATTTTATTAAATCTTCTAGAATTGGAAAATACCAGCACTCGTTGTTAGATCAATCCTCTACATTACATTAATTCTCATAAATTTAACTACATATTTAAATGTTGTTATTGGAATGAAAAAAAACATTTCAGGATACCATATGGTGATAACTGGGTTGCAGTAGATACAATTTCTACATACACTTTCGTATGTGCCGTTGTATTTTTGCACAGTTAAAGAAATTAATTGCTTAATGCCGGAGAAGTTATATCATTGTGGTGATCAAATACTGACTATATAAAAACAAATGTTTTTTTTAACTGTTGGCAATCGGTTGAATTGAGTTCCAATTGTGACAAATATAATAAAAAAAAAGTCCCTGCACTTTCATAAAAAATTTATCATTTGGCCAAAAGAACGCAAATATATTAGTATCATTAACTGACCTCCGTCTCCATTAACAATTTAGATGTCAGTTACAATTTCTGTAGGTATTTGCTAATAACTGCAGCGACCAAAATGGATAAGTTGTCTGCTTATGACAACATTAGCATAACCTCCCAAAGTTAACTGTTCCAAACTCTGGTCCACGGGTCGGTTAGCAAGTTTGACAAACCAAAGCTAACCGAGTTTAAAGTCACGTCATTCATTTGTCGCCGAAATAACAAACGTCTTCTAACCTCATCAAATTACTTCAAACTACAATCACTAAACAACGCTTTATGCTTGGATTTGTATGATATTATACAGATATTATACAGGCTGATTCTCAATATATGCGACAAACTTTAAGCGCTGATTCCTGAGGTTATTTTGATCATAAAAGTTCATATGAGTATATGTCCAAAACGGTTTGGTTTTAAAGTTATTGAATATTTAATAATAAATTATGAACTATGACTAACACGATATAATATAACAGTTGGTTCATCAAAAACTATTGTGTTGAGAGGAATTGTTATTTGTCATTTCAATATTTGTCAATAGTTGTCAGAGTATTCATTCAGTTTATTGCCCGTTTCTGTTTTCTAAAATGAATTACATGAATGCTGAGATGTGTGATATGCATTTCGTTTACGGTCTTGCCAATGGAAATTCTCGTGCTGCTAGACGTCTTTATGAAGAACTATACCTGAACGTATCATTCCGCATCATTCAATATTTGCCTATCTTCACCAACGTCTTAGTGAAACGGGAAATTTTAAAAAAACGGACGACTGATAACGGGCACCCATCTACAGTCAGAACTCCACAAGTTGAAGAAATGGTACTAAATGAAATTGAGGAACATCCTACTACAAGCACCAGAAAAATTGCGTTACTTTAAACATTAGTCAGGCCACAGTTTGGAGAATATTGAAAGATCAACTGTTGTATCCATATCACACTCAACGGGTGCAAGCACTTTTGCCGGCAGATTTTCCGCAAAGAGTAGCTTTTTGTCAATGGATGCAACACAAAATCGCACAAAATCCTGACTATTTGGCTCAAATATTCTTCACCGACGAGGCTACTTTCTCTAGAAACGCGATTATTAATTTCATAATAATCACATATGGCCGAAGAAAATCCGCACGAAACTAGTGAATGCCCGTCATCAGCATCAATTCTCTGTCAATGTGTGGGCCGGAATTGTTGGAGATCACTTGATAGGTCCACATTTTTATCGATGCGGTTAAATGGCGAGGTATACCGCAATTTTCTTGAAGAGGGGCTACCACTACTGCTGGAAGAAGTTCCGTTACAATTAAGATTACAAATGTATTTTATGCATGATGATGCTCCAGCGCATTTGCTCGCGAGTTTTTGGACAATCCGTATCCAGATCGGTGGATAGGACGGGGAGGTCCACAACCGTGGCCTCCTCGGTCTCCAGACTTAAATTCTTTGGACTTTTTTCTCTGGGGTCACCTTAAATCATTAGTTTATACAACTCCCATTGAAAATATTGATGAACTGAAAAATCGTATTATCGCAGCTTTTCAAACAATCCGGAATACCCTTGGTATTTTAGAACGGACTCGCCAGTCAATACGACGGAGGATAGAAGCTTGTATTGCAGTTGGGGGCGGTCATTTTCAACAGTTAGTATAAGTTAATTTTGTTTTACTAATTATTTTGTTAATTTATAATAAACACATTAATTATGTTAATTTACTATTAAATATTGTACAACTTTAGAACTAAGCGACTTTGGACATATGTTCTTATGAACTTTTATGATCAAAATAAGCCCAGGAATCAGCCCTTAAAGTTTGTCTCATATATTGAGAATCACCCTGTATATGTGTATTTCGCACTGTATGTTGTAGTATAAAACTTTAAGCCGTCCCGTTGCATAATGTGTTATAGTAGTATGTACATTTTACACTTGTATTGTATACGCGGTTTCACATAGCCGATCAAAAGAGCTAAAATTAATCATCAACAATTCTGTATCATTTTGATTTTTATTATTTTCGCACCAATTTTCATAAAAAAAGCTATCTTAATGTTTAAATCTCGTTATACGGCTATTGTACGCATTATGCTATAACAAAACGCAAATTCCGAACTACGAACTATACAAATAAACATATTGCACTGTAGTGGGTGATAATTTACATTGAACTATTTTCATTTCTTGAACGATATAAACATATGTATTCCACTAATTTCTGCGCCTGCTACTACAGTTTAATTCAATTATTCATGTCCACATTTAAGTATTTGTAGTAAAGAGCATAATAGAATCTAACGAACAGATCATTAATAAGATGTTTAAACAAACTATTCCTGTTTACGTTACGATGAGACTAATTGAGCGTTATTTCCTTGGGCGTTTTGTTCGACACCTATAACTAGCCTGGTGTTTGCGAAAAGAAGCCGTAATCTTATATTATTAGTAGTAGAGCAACTTGTTCAAATAAACCATGCGCTTTATTTATAAATAGCGTCCCAACTATCTGAAAATACATTTCCTGGCAGCGGTTGTATATTTTTGTATGCGTGTGTAAAGTATTTACTACGATTGTAATGGATTAAGAGCGAAAAAACCTGGATATTACTTCTCTGCAGTATTTAAGAAACAGATAACGCTGCAGGCAACCTTATTTTATTCTATGTAAATTATGCATTTTGATTGATGATTTTATAATAATTTTATTACAAGGAAAAAATTATTTGTTGATGATTGGTATCTAAAGTTCTTTCATTCGAACAACATTGTTTCACTCTTCACTTTTCGAAAGAAATTTTTTATAGACACAATGCAAGGTCTGCGTCGGATGCATTTTTACAAATATTAATATACTACATTCAACATAAAATATAAACATTTTGTCACAGATGATTGACGCCAATATGTCGCAAATCTTGGAGGTTATTCTCAAAGCTGGTTATTAGAATCGGCGTTTCGGCTATTTCCATGTTTCCATGAGTTGGATTGTTTAGATCCTACCTTTCAGTAGTTTCTTTACTGCTGTCATCAAACCGCCCACAACATATCAAAATTGACACGGTCAGAATGAATGGATGCCCAGAAGATATGTTGTTCAATGCATGAAATCTGGAGAAAATGGTACCAGACTAGAAATCGAAGTCAGCCTGATCACAGCAACAATTCCATACATAAAATCAGAAGGATAGGGTAACCGACAACATGTTCATAATTAACTAGAACAAAACCGGACGATATAAACCCACACTATAAACACAAACTTAAAACTGTAACTACTACTACTCAAAATCAACATAGAAGAACACAAAAAGATCTCTAGAAAAAAAAAGGGAAACCGAAAAATCAAAATAGAAGCAGCATGCTTGGGAAACAGAACGGACATTGAAAGTACCTGCATACATAATGACGACACCACACGTTATCAGCAAGCCTGGAATTGCATGGCGCAATCAGTTAATAAGGTATGATCGTTAATGTTCTAGAACTATAATAACACCGGTGCAATAGAGAGTAAAACTCCTAAACAATCAACACAAATATGATGAAACTTTCTGTAGAAGCAGATTTCAAAAATCTCAACAATCAACTTCTAGAAAAATAGGCCACTGAAGAACTCTCATAGTCGTCAGTTCCCACGGTCTTTCGAGCAGTACTGAATTATAGAATTGAAATGAACCAGAGGGTTTATAAGAACAAGCGAACCTATATTGAAACAGACAGCCAGGCGATATACAGGACATTAGTGAACACCAACGAGCCCTTCGTGTAATGACCAATGCCTCGCGAACTGATTCTTGTCGGCTAATATTTCGAAAACTTAGAGTGCTAACAGTGATATCACTTTATATACTGGAAGTATCCCTATATATTCATAAGAATAAACATGATCTTTTTCAGACCAATAATCCATCCCACAATTATAATATAAGGAACACAAAGATACACTTGCCAAAATCACAGACTAACATTAACCTCTAAAAGTTTAGTCTGTATGGGTATTAAAATATATAATAATCTCTCTCTTGAATTAAAGTCTTTGCCTCTCCATACTTTTAAAACTACACTAAAGCGTAAGTTACTAAACACATCTTATTATAGTTCATATGAGTTCCTTAATAAAATTGTAATTTAAGTTAGTAATTGTAATTAGTACCTAGGGTGGCGAATCTTGTCACTTAGTTAGTCACATAGTAGTCATCTTATTTTCTCTTTATTGTTTTTTCTTTTTATCTTGACATTTTCTATTATGTACTGCGTACTTCTTTGAAATAAAATACTTACTCACTTATCAAAATGCAATATATATTGATGGTAGAGCATCATCAATGGCGATAAACCCTGGAGCGATAACGCAAAAAGCCAGAGCCACAATAAAGTACTTACGGCATTGGTCATTTCCAACACTATACAATAGCCTTCCTCTAGGGAAATATGCCATGATCTTTCAGGCAGGGGCATATGCAATGTTGAATTGTGCAACTGAAATGAGAGCTTATAGGAACAAGCGAATCTATATTACAACACACAGCCAGGCGATACTGAGGACATTAGTGAACCCCAAAATACAATCAAGACTGGTTTGGAAATGTATTCGGGAACTAAATAGCCTGATAGACCGCAATAAAGTCACTTTGTCGTGGGTGCCTCCACATTCGTCAATCGAATGATACGACAAAGCCAATGAGTTAGCAAGAAATGGGTCATCGGCTTTATAAATAGGTCCAGAACCTGTTCTAGGAGTGTGCAGAAACACAGCACGAGAGCAGGTAAAAGCTGGGTAAAAGTAAAACACAAGGAGCGTTGGGATAAAAGAGCGAGGCAAATGCATGGAAAGACCTTTATTAACGAACGCATCAAAGATGAAGAACACTTACAGAAAAAACACAACACTGCGAGATACCAAAACCCAGATAGTCCAGGGATTTTAGACTATTTGTTCCTCAAAAAATCCTATTTTTCGATTGGATTTTATATAGTCAGAGGGTGTCGCCTAAGTATAAAACCAAGTAAAACCAAGAAACGCCTTTTTGCAAATATCTCGGAAACGGTGAGCTTTACGCTAAAAAAATGTGAGGACCTTTTTTGTAGAAGATAAAATTTCCCATCTTTAGGGTAAAAGGTCCTCACAATTTTTAAAGTAAAACTCGCCGTTTTCGAGATATTTGCAAAAAAGGCGTTTTTCAAGATGGCGGCTAATGCTCGCGGTTTCGGACGACACAAACTTGGTTTTATACTTAGGGGACACCCTCTGACATGATCCAATCGGAAAATCAATTATCAGGATTTTTTGCGGAGCGAACCCGTTTTTTGGTGCTAAAATTCCTGAACTAAATGGGATGATAGAGAACGCCTAACCTAGATATTTCGAGTATAATTGGAAAAAAACCTTAGTTCTATTTTTTTGCTTAGAATCTAATCTCAAATACGAATTTTAATTTTACATCCCTGAATATATGTATATTACACTAACACACCTACATGCATCTACTTACAAAAAGCTTACTCAATAGTTTAGAGTTATCAACGTATTGTTTTGACTATCTAAATAATAGAGATAACAAGCATAGTTATTAGTGCAGGTAAACTTCATAAAAGAATGCAACTATTAAAAAAAAATTTATGTTCAATGTTAAGAAACTGATCATGAAGTTGCATTTAGAAATATAGCCTATTAGAGTAACAGGTGAGTGAGAGTAATATAATAATAATAATAATAATAATAATAATAATAATATATTTCGTCCCCTTTGATCATGAACATGATATAAGACAGAGTCGTGCACAATACAAAAATATAAAATGCAAATAAAACTATAGTATAATTATAAAATACTTAATAGCTAAAAACTGTATATAATAAAAATAGATTAAAATAAAATAGAGCTTAATTTATAATTTATGGCATAAAGAGATATCGGTATCAGCACCATAAAACATATATATCACTAAGTCATGTATTCGTCAATACTATAAAAGCTATTGAGAACAAGGCACTCTTTTAGTTTGTATTTGTATGTTCTAATATTACTTATTTCCTCAATATCACTGGGAAGCCTATTATATAAGTGAATACCAGCTCAAGTGGGGTTATTTTCATATAATACCATTCTATGGCTAGGTATTCGCAGGTCAGTGCCATGTCTGGTGGGGTATGAATGATTAAAGTTATTGCGTGGAAGTTTATCGATATTTGCCTTAACAGTACATAACATCTGTAAAGTATATAGACATGGCACTGTAAGTATTTTGAATTCCTTGAATATCACAATCAATATGAAGCCCCAGAAACCTGGTCGACGATTCTTGTTTAATTGATTGTGAATTGACTCTTAATAGATAGCTACTATCGTATATTTAGTTTTCGGTGTGAAGTTAATAAAAACAGTTATATCTTGATTCAAAGATAACTTATTTGCTGAGAACCAAGTGTTGAACCTAGCCAACATAATGCTTGCTAAATTCAACGTATCCGCAATGTTGTTCTTTGCGCACAAATAAGAAACGTCGTCAGCAAATAGCACTAGACTACCACTATCATATACGTTTGGCAGATCATTGATAAAAATTAAAAAAAAGCAAAAGCGGACTGCTACAAACCTCCACAGGAGAGGATATTGCACCGCTATCTGCATCACTTGCTGTCGATTTTTCAAGATACGAGGAGAAACCATTTGTGAATGACCCCTTTCATGCCGTAACAAATAGTTTTCCAGAAGAATTGAATGATCTACTAAATCAAAAGCTTTACTAAGGTCCATAAATATCCCGATTGTTTATTATTTGCATCCAAGTTTTTGATAAAGTTGATTAATAAACTGGAGCATAGCAGTATTAGTAGATCCACCTTTTCGGAAACCAGGTTGTTCAAAACAAAGTATTTCGTATTTGCACAAAAAAATCATACACCCTATTAAAAACCACTCTTTCAATAATTTTAGATACAGTTGATAAAATTGTAATAGGCCTATTATATTGCATATATAATTATGCATGCACTCTGTATATACGCTACTTAAATTTTACCAAATTAGCACTATATGTTACTAACTTTTTTGATTAACTTATTAATTTGAAAGTTAAGATTTTACAATTTTTTTATCCAAATAGTGCTTCGTTTTGACGTAATCGCCTATACGGTATGTTAATGTTTCGTCCCCAAACAAATTTTTTTAACGTCTTCCACACTTGCATTTAAGTTCTCATAAAGAGATCATTATTAAGTGAATTCATTTGTATGTCTACCATTAACACATCCTGTATATGTGTACATAATAACGCTTATATTTATAATACGACATTGTCGATTCAGTAAAATCTAAAAGGGTCTACGTTAGCGGATTCGACGAATGGGGAATGCCTGGCGTCAGCATCATCAAACAACGGCAGTAAACAATTGCGAAACGTTGCACCTTTTAGCTCGATCGAACACGACGGACTAGATTTTAAAGAAAAGACCCGTCTAATTATTTTATGTAGAGAGATCATACCTTTACGACGGTCTGATAGATTTGTTTGTTGTTAATAATTTCTAGGTAAATCGCAATGAGTTGGCATTTCTTGCTTTCTTGTCGCTAATAATGGAAAAATACTGGGACTTGGAAAATTAGATCGGTACAAAGATTATTCTTGCGCGTAATGTAATTTGCGGTTATGCAAAAATAAGTCTGTCATTTGGAATTATTTATTGTTTATTTGGAATATATTAATGTCTATAGCACTCTTCGACGTAAAAGAAAACTCTATCGGAAATAATGATGTGAATCTGCAAATAATTCATACGGCATCTTTTTGTCAAGAAATACATTTTTTTTCTTATAAAATTGCAGTACAATAATTTCACTATATTTGATTATAACATATGGTGATAATGTTCCCATTTTTTCTTCGCGCGTACTCAGTATATGGATGTGTGGGTAGAGATTTATCTCAAAATAGTTTAAGTTGCCGCACTACTTGCATAAGTAGCTGTACTTTAACTATCAATGGACCTGCAAAGCACAAAGTGTCAAATATTTCAGATACTCGATTGAATTGTGCGCTTTAGATCCTACTAAATAAATTGTCATTCTATGGAATACGCGGGATTGACGCCTTTTGGATTGCGTCGTATCTTAATGGTCCAGTTCAATACGTACAGCTGAGAGATACATACTTCAATGGCTGTTACTTCGTGTGTATAAATCTGGGCCATTTTACCTGTCACTTACGGTGTCCCGCAAGGTTCCGTTCTTGGCCCTCTCTTGTTTAATCTGTATACAAATGATTTAGTAGAATTTATATCCACGCTTGTGTTTTAATGTATGCAGATGATACCACTATAGTACGTCTTGTGTGTTGATCTTACGGATGCCGAAAGACTTACTAACACAGCCATGAAAGATATGTACACCTGGTGCTTCTGCCAACAAACTGCTTATTAATGAAAGCAAAACTAATTCATGGTATTTCATACGAGACAAAGGCATGATACTACAGCTACAATAGAAATTAATGGTAGGTTGCTCAGGGTGTTTCATCGATGAAGTTCCTTGGAGTACATCCTACAAGAAGTTTGATCTGGGAAGAGCACTGCAAAGATCTTGCAAAAACTATTACAGCAAAACATTTTTATTTAGATCCCTTAGAAACAATATGTTCATTAGTGTTCTGCTTGCTGTCTACTTTGTCGAAATTCAATCTAGACTAATGTATGGTATTCTTTTATGGGGCAATTCGCCGTGGTATCAGCGGTTTTCTTGGTTCAAAAGCGTTTATTTAAGTCATTTATTTATTTCATCTACCACTTCCTGTAAGCCACATTTTTCAAGTATCCAACATATTGCTGGTGTTCAGCATGTATATTTTAGAAGCCTTGTGCTATGTTCACGAGATTTAAAATCAATATCCAACTAATGATACTTACCATTCATACAATACCGACAAAAGCATTATTTTCATAATTCTAAATTTAATTGAGTATTGTGGGAAAAGGTACAGAAGCATGGTGGGCCCATAGATTATTTAATATGTTGCCCTCATAATCTAAAGACTATAATGAAAATCTTAATATCTTTAGAGCAAATGTCCAAAAACATCTTTCAAATAAATGTTGCTATCCAATAGATGAATTTTAGTTTAATTATTTATGATTTTAAGAATTATTTATATATTTTTTTCTTTTGTAGGATGACTTCAAAAATTATTATTACTTTGCTAGAACAAAAGTGCCTAATTTATTGTTTTGTTATTAATTGGGATCTTGTTTTATTTTTTGTTATTACCAAATTAAGAATTACTTTTTGTTAATGGTAATAATTTGATTTTGATGTATTTTCTCAATTCTTTGTAAATTATTTTTTCTTTTCTTCTTTGACTTATCTGATTATTATTATGGATTAATAAACATTACTTACTTAGTAAAGCGCCTGTCGTCACCCATCACTCGATTACACTAGTCAACAAAATTTCAGATTTATTTTGTCCCACGGGGCAAATGAGTGAACTTGGTAGTACTTTTTGCACTTATTTCATATCTGTTTTCAGAATCAGACAGGGTTTTAGACTGACAAAGCAATGAAATTTTGTGAAAGTATCTATTACAATATGTGTATAAATCATGACAAAATGTTTTACAAAGTGATATATTTACCTGAAAAATGTGTTTGATATATGACTTTCGGATGTACTTTGCATCGGAAACATCTCTTCTCAGCATTCAACAATAGTACCCCAACATAGTAGGATTTCATTTGCCTAGGTAACTCTTCTCCATCAGTGGAATGTCCTGGTGCAATCTTTCGTCACTGACTGCTCCAAGGTTTTTTAGGAAAAAAGTTTTAGTGGGAGTCAAGAAAGCGTATTTTTAGAACCATGTTGCAACGCATGGCTTTATATGAAGCCAGTAGATTGTTAACGATCGATACGTAGTTTTCGACTTTACGATTTTCCAAGAAGCGTCGCAAACCTCCTTAAGAGACAACCACGTTGCCTTTTCAATTCATTTAGCACCTCAACAAATTTTTCATTCTCGAAGTAGCTGTCTGATCTGGGATCCCACAAAAATGTCTTCCTTTACCTTAGCATCACTAATCTTAGTTAGGAAACTTATTCTTACACATATGCAAACGCACTGTTAGTTTATCCATACCTTTGACAAAGTTTTTCATCAACCCTAATATGATGTACAAAGAGAGGCAAATTAATTTTTTGCGAGATCAACAAGTGAGGTACCACACAATTCCATTCTTATTCTTGGTACAGTGAAGTTCGTTTCGCCACTCTTCTTGTTATAAATGATTTTCCTATCCCGACTGTCCCATCCACAGAGGAAACAACAATACTTTGAGTCGCGATGACGGTGGTGTATAGTTTGTGTTCTGAGCGATCTTGTAAAGCTTTCGATTCGATATCACATGGAATATTACTTAAAAAGTTATATTACTACGGAATACGGGGTGCAAGTCACAATCTCATCGAATCGTATTTAAGAAATAGGATGCAGGCCGTAATATGGAAAGGCCAACTGTCGGAGCTGAAACCTATTAGATATGGCCTCGCATAAGGATCGGTGTTGGGCCCCACTCTTCTTCATAGCATATATCAACGATCTACCAACAAATGTTCCTCACCTTAAGGCATGTCTATATCCAGATGATACGACTTTCATTGCAGACAAAGACCAGTCGGGAAATGTCATGACAAATGGTGCGATACCAATAAATTAAAATTGAATACGGATAAGACTCAAGTACTCATTATTTCTGATACGGATGTATCATCTGCTAAGTTTCTCGACTACACATCTCCTCAGGTCTCCAATGGAATCACCATATTCAGGTAATAACTGGAAGTTATGTTCTGCGATTTTATACCATACGCCAAAATAAAAAATATCTCCACACAAAAAAGCGACAAAATTAACTTTGGATTTCATAGTGTCGCATCGTATGGTATTGTCATTTGGGGAGCATCTCCAGCTACAGGTAAGGTGCCACAGCTCCAAAAGCGTGCGGTTCGTGCCTTGTGCGGAATGGGTTTTAAAGATAGTTGTCGACCGGTATTTTAGACGAGATAAAAATGTGATTAATGTGTATTATACGTAAACGTGATTAATGTGTATATACTTCTTTGTTGTAAAATACGTGCATACACATCGAACACATTTTAAGGTCGCATTCACAGTTTCATGACTACAGAACTAGGAACAGAAGTGCCTTGGTCACCAAATGCCATAACTGGATTCAACACAGCGGTCGGTGGACTTTTGGGGCCCAAGCTGTATAATAGGCTCCGGGACATATTCAGAATTTAAGTTTTAGGCCTTTCAGCCAGAAAAGTAAAAACATATCTGTTGGACAACCGTTTATACCAATTATTGAGTACATAGCATCACTTTAGCTGTTATACCTTCTTGTACCTTATATTGTAGCTGTTGTTTGTTCTCCAATTTCTTTTTGGTTCTTGTCGTTTTACTTATATGTGTAACATAATGGTCTGCTTGTATACCTCTTTATGTTTATACTCTATATCTTTTTTGACGTATCTGCTTTAGATATAATTACTACTACTATAACGGACTTGCATGCGAGGAAAAAGGGAAACAACTTTCAAATGCTGCAATTACCACTTAAAGTCGTTATATTATTTTTTTTCTGAAAAACTTCATTTGTCAAAATTTCTTTCAAATGCTTGCATGGCCAAGGGGACAGGAGAGCTTATTTCATTATGGAGTAGTTCCGCTTAAAAGCTGAATTTGGAAGGGTCAATGAACAACACCACTTATCTGTACTATATTCAGGATCAAGCGTCTTCATAATAGAACGACATCATTATAAATTAAGCTTCTTCTATAGAGAAGATTCTCAATATTCTCAAATCTGCATGGCATTACGAAAAAGGAACTTTTGTTCACTCTGAACAACTTTAAATGCGGACGAGGTCTCTAAGGTCATCTTGATTAGACGATGGGCACACAACAAGAGGAATCTGGTTAAAATGTTGATCTAAATTATATTGTTCGCTGCAAACTTTCTCTTCACTTGTCATTAGCATTTTCATGGTCGTTAGTGTCATGTTTTGTGAGGTTTAGACACAGGTATTCGCATTGTGAGGTACTGTCTCGTGCAGATGGAATATTAGGATATTTGTTGGATTCGAATAATACACACATATTTGTAGACAAAAATAGAATCACAATTGTGGTTTCCTCCAAATCAGGATAGCAAAGTTTACCTTTGTCACGCTGTAAGAAGTCGACGCAGTAACACAGTAAGTATGGGACTTCATTTTGTCTTTTCACCTCCTTTATAGTTGAATACTGCTCATAACATTTTTAAGGAAAAGGTGTGGTGACCGTTTTTATACACACATTCAACATTTTTGGCTTTTTACAGGTGATCAATGTTCGGTTTCACTACAATAGCTTGAACGCACCCCAATCTTAAACATTACAACGTCAGCGTATCTGTGCAGGAATGCAGTTTTAACACGTTATACACATGTTCAAACATTAACCATTGCTTGTTACTTGATCAGTTCCGAACTCTGAAATGTCAAGACATGTTCTCTTATAGTTATATATCTATGCATGCATATTTTAGGTGGAATCAGGCATTTTTGTGCTTGGGATAAAAATCTTATTAACTAGTGTTATAGAATATGTGAATTTAGATATAAGAATTGATTTTGATAAAATTGAAACCAACTACTGAACTAACTGGTTATTGCTCTTTCTGTAAAATTTATAAATAAATACGCATATATATTCTTCTGTCGCCGAAACTTCTTTAAATTCGTACTTTACCGTATATTTTCATCTAAGCTGCTAAACTATTTTCACATGAGGCAAGGCTTTAAAAAATAGAAAACAGTTTTATAACACGGGGCATCGAACACGCGTCCGTATCATCCCAAATTCTGATCGATTGTATAAACTGTATAAACAGGATATTTTCGGGCCACTATAAAAATACCGCACAATCCGTAAAAATAACTCAAAGGGAATTATATATGGAATATATTACACGCACCCACACGGCGAAAGCCTCATACATGAATGCATATATGTTATGAAGATCTAGCAGAGATAGTAGTAGCGGATCAAAATATCCAGATCCCCAATCAAGAAAATGACTCACGCACTAGGATGATCTCTCTGTATGAATATGTCCAAAAATAAACATAAAAATTTACTTTGTAAATGGTGTCAGGACCGCATTAGACTTAATTCGAATGCATACAAACATAAATTGTTAGCGAACCAAATAAAGGTTCGATTATACATCATTTAAAATCTTCAAAAATCATATAAAATCTATAAATTGCTAACATATAATCAAAATAATAATCAATAATAATAAAACATGTGTTGTTGTTTAACAGATAAGTCATGCGATGACAGTAATGGTCACTATCGCTTAAAATAACAAAGAATAGAAATGATATTAAATTTGTCGATGTAGTTATGCAATTAATCCTAAAATTTTGATTTAAATATTTATTAATAATTATAAATAAAATCAGTTTAGTACAATAGAATAATCCAGATGCTGTTTGGCAACATAAACATGGATCAGAATATAAACGTGCTTTCATGCGTAGTCGTCTTTTTAATTGTATGTAGTATGAAATACGCCAAAGAAAGTTAGCAATTGATCACTATAATCACTATTACAGGGGTGATTTTACACCATTTGTCCCTATATTTTCTCTCACAGTACTAATTGTACTAGATTAATGTAACAAACAATTTTACAACAAAATGGCACTTGGCCAATTAATTAAACGGAATATTTTCATCTCCGAAAATATTTCATTATATCGAAAAGTGATATAGAAACTTTATTATTTTAAATGAAATACGTTTTTTTTTTCGCCCTAAATAAATTTTACCGCATACGTTTTAAGGTAGTTTTAATTGAGTTAAAGTTTTCGGGACACATGCGTCTCTTCGGATAATAAATTCTCTGTTTTCAAAAACATTAGATATAATGATATTCTGTTATGGACTCATAAACCTCATACAGAGTGTTCATAAGTGGATCATTAGACATTTTTTTTTAACATTCGTTCCTTTTTAAGTGTCATATTATATTTCGTAATTATGCTACTGATTGTAGATTATACCTTCATCAATAAAGGATTAAGGACTGGTATATGTCTGTTCCCTAGTCCTTTTTCAACACATTCACCAATATTTAGTCAGATACAATTGAAGATTAGAAAATTGACTATACTTATACGTGTGCAGTGCCGCTATGGCCAAGAAACGTATGAAAATCATTAAAGCAGAGTTACCCACTTCATCATTAAAATATAATTTTCGAATTATGAGAACAGAAGACTTGATAATTTCTAATAGAGGTTGTTAATCCAAGCATC
>RXPK01000011.1:600000-830846 GCA_004143645.1 Protaetia brevitarsis
AATTTCCTTTTCTTTGCACCATTTTTCAAAATTTTTGTATCGCTTTTGATACATGTACGATTTCTCCGGAAGTAAATTATTAATGGTTTTTTCAGCAATGCCGTATTTCAGGCGGAGTGCATGAAAAAGTTGTAGAACTCATATTAAATATTATAATATAGTTACTTTAGTAATATATATAACAAATTTCAAAAATGTGTCAATTTTAAATTAACTTGTCAATTTAAATCTTGTGCCAAACCAAGGTGACAACTGGTGACAACCGCCACAAAATTTCCCTAGATTATCAATTTTTTCTCGATTTGCAAAAAGAGAAATTTTAAAACTAATTGCAAAAAATAGCATAAAAGACACGTTTCATTTGACATTAAAGCACTCATTCAGTTAAGAAACTCGTGGCTACGCCACTGGTTTCTTAAACTCTGAATTCGTACTTTGGAACGTCAAAATGAAACTTGTCTTTTAATATACTATTTTATTTGTTCATGTTAGCTCATGTCCTTTCTTGTAGTTGTTTTCTATGATCATTGTGCGTTAGGTGCAGCGCACGCAGCTGTTATATTTTATATATATGCGACTGTTTAACCTTGTAAGGGAGTTCTTTGAAAGATGCCGTGTAAGTACATGTAATTTTATTTTCATTGTTGCCATTTTGGTATTTCATTTTGATTTTAAGTTTGTTGCGTTAATTTTTAATTACATCATCCATCAAAGAACTCGCTATATAATAATTGGTATTATATCATTGCGTACACGAATTAGATATAGGATCATTTATTATTTCAGTTCTGGAAGGTATATTTTAAGTTTAAAGAGTTAATCTTTCGTTTTTTTTTTAAATTTTGCTGATTTGTATTTTATTAATTAATCACCTCGGGTTGGGTGAATAGAACCATTGTGCTTGGTTTTCGTTTTCATTTATTAATTTACTTGAATTCTCCACGATTAATTTAGTTTGTATTAATTTTTGAAACCACGTGGATTTTTGTGAAAAAAGAATTATCTTCTTGAACAAATTTCTCTTTTGATTGTTGAAGGATTTGCATTGTCCTTTTGTAAATATTAGAGTCTAATGCAGTTTTGTTTTCGACCAGGACCTTTTGTCCAAGGTTTTATTTTTCCTGCGTAATTGTAATTAACATTTTTTCTTTTTTTTAAATAAAATTTCTGATTATTAACGTCATTCTAATTGCTGTTCTTTTATTTTTGATTAAACCTTTTCAATTTTTGGAGTAATTAAAGAAAGTCAGTTTTCTTTCACCCACAATTTACTTTTCATGATTAAATTCAAGTTTTAATTTGCGAGGGTAACGCCCTTTAAGTTTTTTATCCGCTGAGCTAGTTTTTTAATTTTCATTTTTACTTTTCATTTTGCATTTTCTTTGGTACCTTCAGTACACAGCAGTACATTCAATAGAAAAACAATTAACAAAGTCTCCCTACGTGAAATAAATTTTCTTATGTGTAATGTGGTAATAATAAAATAACTTATAACTTCCTTATTATTCATTTTAATGTAGTAGTGAATTTAAACTGTTATATTGCAAATGACATTATCTTTCAAATTTTTTAAAAATATACAGGGTGATCCATCCAAGAAACATTACTTTTTTCAGTTATCTAGTAAACGCGCAAGTCAATTGTTTTTCTATTGAATATACTGCTGTGTACTGATTGAAATAAATGAAAAATGCACAAAGAAAAATAACATTTGCTACCTCAACGGATAAGATTTTTAATTTTAACAAAAGAACAATTAACCTCAGAGTTACCCTTGCGTTTTAAAACTAGAATCTAACCACGAAAAGTAAATTGTGAGTCAAAGAAATCTGATTTACTTAAATACCCGAAAAATTGTAAAGGTTTAAAAATTAAATAAAAGAACAGAATTTTTAACCCAATGATGCTAATTAACAATCAAATTTATTTTTCAAAAATGGGTTAAATTACAACTTGTGCAGAAAAAAACCGTGAACTGAAGGTTCTGACCTAAAATAAAAACGTACTTGACTCTAAATTAAAATAGGACAATGCTATTTCCTGTGCAAAGCAAAAGTTTTGTTTGTTCAGGAAGATAATCCAAAATACTTCAATTTCTATCCACGTGGTTTCAAATTAAAATAAACTAAGTGTGGACAATTACTAGAAATATATAAAAATGGAAACTAAAATACAAGTACAATCCTTCTACTCACCCAACTGAGGTGATTGATAATTAAAAATGAAACAGCAAAATTGAAAAACGGAAAAATTAACTCTTAAACTATAATGAGTGAAAAAAACTAAAAATATCTTCCTAAAAAAAATAATAATTGATCTTATATCTACTACGCGTACACGTCAATACATTAACAATTATTACAAAATGAATTCCTTGATGGACTAAATTTTTATAGGATTAAATTTCAATATTAAATGAATTACAAAATGGCAACAACGATAAACAAAAATACGTCTACTCACGTCAATAGTCGAACAAGGAAGTCCTTAACAAAACTCTACAACTGTTTTTCTTACAAAAAATCCCTCTCTCAAAATCGTACAACGCAGTCGTATTAACAATACGCCAACATTCAATAGAATCCGCATTAAAACAGTACACGCAAACAATACACAAATAAATGGAATTAATTAAAAAAACTTAACACTTAAATAATTAAATCATACTATGAACTCTTTAACTAAATTTATACAAACCAAAATAAAATTGTGAAAAATTCTCGGTAGGTTGAACAACAGCTCGGAAGAAAGTAAACAAATCAAAATATGCAACTCAAAATACACTCAGCGGAAAGTGAGTTGTCTTACGTCTTGCTATTGCCATAGCAATACGTTAATCAACATGAGAAATACGACTAGTTTGCTAATTTAACCAACATTGTAGCAGTAATATTAACAGAGATAGCAATATTGACCACTTAAGTTGGATCAGCCTGTATATATATAGAGCATCTTATTAGTAATAAGAAAAGACACCCAAATCAATCTCTGTAATTTTAATAAAATCTAGTAGGAATGTAGAACACCGAAAAAAATTTGACACGTATGTTTTTCCAGCGTCCCATATTTGGTTTTAGGGGGCAAAACACATTTTTTGCAATATTTCAAAAACTAGAAAGATATCGAGATCAGGTAAAAATCGTTGCTTGCTAGCATACGTACATTTTAGGTTGAAAAAAGAACAATGGCGCACCCACGGCTGGTTAGGGGGTTAAAAAATAGTATTTTTTCTCACCCCTGCTCTTGTATATTATAAATTCAACTTTTCGTTTTTAATCTTTAATCTAACTACAATAAAAAAATAAAGATTACGTATTTTTGGATTTTTTTCTAAATGTTGATTTTGGGAAATTATCGTCATTTTTCTATGTGCACTTGCAGAAGACTATTTATTAATTTCCCTTCATATTTTTGGAATTAAATAATTTAACGTCACATTGTATTTCAATTAAAAATCGTTTCTTGTCTTAAAATAAAAATATAAAAAAGTAAGGTGATTTTCATTGAAATCGGAGTATGACAGTCATCAGTGTTTCCTTGTAACTTCTATGTATAAAATAAACGCTCGAAAAATAGATAACTATTCGCAAATTAGCCAACGCATACTAATTTTCTGCTCTTTTTTTTTCTATTGTTAACCTATTGTTAGCACGAGCATGCAATTTTATCACAAGTACAATAGTATAAATAATGACGATCCACGTGCAAGGTCTATCTAATGCGATGATGATGCAAAGCTACTTCTTAAATTAGCGTAGATTAGTTCGCTAAATAAATCAACCTTACATCTTCCATATACAAAAAAAAATAGATATAAATAAATATATATTATATACAGGACGATTCTCAATATATGCAATAAACTTTAAGCGCTGATTCCTGGGGATATTTTGATCATAAAAGATCATATGAGTATATGTCCAAATTCGCTTCTAAAGTTGTACAATGTTTAATAGTAAGTTAACATAATTAATGTTTTTATTATAAATTAACAAAATAATTAGTAAAACAAAATTAACTTATACTAACTGTTGAAAATGACCGCCCCCAACTGCAATACAAGCTTCTATCCTCCGTCATATTGACTGGCGAGTCCGTTCTAAAATACCAAGGGTATTTCGAATTCTGTGAAAAGCTGCGATAATACGATTTCTCAGTTCACCGACATTTTCATGGGAGTCGTATAAACTAATGATTTAAGGAGACCCCAGAGAAAAAGTCCAAAGAATGTAAGTCTGGAGACCGAAGAGGCCACGATTGTGGACCTCCCCGTTCTATCCACCGATCTGGATACGTGTGCTCCAGCGCATTTCAGTTTCGTCATGCATAAAGTACATTTATAATCCTAATTGCAACGAATCTTTTTTCTAGCAGTAGTGCTATAGCTTTTCTTCAAGAAAATTGCGGTATACCTCGCCATTTAACTGGATCGGTAAAAAATATGGACCTATCAAGTGATCTCCAACAATTCCGGCAAACATTGACAGAGAATTGATTTTGATGACGGGCATTCACTAGTTCGTGTGGATTTTCTTCGGTCCATATGTGATTATTATGAAAATTAATAATCGCGTTTCTAGAGAAAGTAGACTCGTGGTGAAGAATATTTGAGCCAAATAGTCAGGATTTTGTGCGATTTTGTGTTTCATCCATTGACAAAAAGCCACTCTTTGCGGAAAATCTGCCGGCAAAAGTGTCCGCACCCGTCGAATGTGATATGGATACAACAGTTGATCTTTCAATATTCTCCAAACTGTGGCCTGACTAATGTTTAAAGCAAACGCAATTTTTCTGGTGCTTGTAGTAGGATGTTCCTCAATTTCATTTAGTACCATTTCTTCAACTTGTAGAGTTCTCACTGTAGATGGGTGCCCGTTACCAGTCGTCCATTTTTTAAAATTTCCCGTTTCATTAAGACGTTGGTGAAGACGGGCAAATGTTGAATGATGCGGGATGATACGGTTCGGGTATCGTTCTTCATAAAAACGTGTAGCAGCACGCGAATTTCCATTGGCAAGACCGTAAACGAAATGCATATCACACATCTCAGCATTCGTGTAATTCATTTTAGAAAACAGAAACTGGCAATGAACTGAATGAATACTCTGACAACCATTGACAAATATTGAAATAACAAATAAACAATTCCCTCTCAACACAATAGTTTTTGAAGAACCAACTGTGATATTATATCGTGTTAGTCATAGTTCATAATTTATTATTAAACATTCAATAACTTTAAAACCAAACCGTTTTGGACAAATACTCATATGAACTTTTATGATGAAAATAACCTCAGGAATCAGCTCTTAAAGTTTGTCGCATATATTGAGAATTATTTTATTTTATTTTTTATTTAAGTTATTCTTATTTTCGATTTTAAATTACTATTAGTAGTAGACTACAAATTTGGTAAATTATTTTAATATTCTGATGGCCTTGTGATGTTTCGAGAGATATTTCCTCCCTATAATAATATACATATCTGTTCATAATAGATGTAATATTTACCCAAGTGACTAGAAAGTTTAGAAATTAAACAAAAATCCACGTCAAAATATCAACAAGATTATAACTGATATGATTGAAACGCATATAAAGAAAGATTATATAAACTTAAAAACTTGAGTGAAAATACAAAAGGAGACCAAAATGTAGACGAAATGCCCAACCTTTTTAAACAGCCTAAAAGTTCAGCCATTCCAACATCTTGGTACGCTAATCTAAAAATGTGTTTTCTCTCAGAGCAGAATTTTAAATTAATTTGTCAAATCCGTATTCTATTAATAATAGTAATTTAAAATTGCACTGTAAATAACATACACAGAGATTCAAAATGATTGTCAATTCCGCTCCTATAGATAGTAACAGGGTGTAGGTATATGCCTCGTGTTTGTAATGAAGGTTTGAACTAAGTCAGTGTTGGAACATAAGAAAGTAAACGGATCTGTCATAAATAAGGAAAACGTAACCTATATTTGAACTCGCATTATATAAACGACTATGGATTGGTGTTTCTGCCTGTAAAAATGAAATGTAATTAATTTAACTTTACTAAATTATGATTTTATAATTCAGTACTAACTGGTGTTTAACTAAATTTATTTATTACTTTAAATTATAACATACAATTAGTATAATTATTAAGTGACAAAACTGCATCTCTCAGTTCTTCTATGGTATGCATGCGGTTTCTATAGATCCTATTTTTTAGATAGCCGAACATGAAACAATCTAATGGGGTTAGATCAGGCGATCTTGGTGGCCATCTTTGTGCTCTAACGAACCTGTCAGCAAAAAACTGTTGAAGATATTGGCAGGTTTGCCGAGCAGTATGTGCTGCAGCATTATCGTGCTGAAAATAACCTGCTTCAAGCTCATTTTCTTGTAACTCTGCAATAAACAATTCCAACATCTGTCGGTAACGTTGGGCTGTTACAGTTTCCTCGAAGAAAATTGGCCCTATTATTTGTTGCCTGGACATGGCTAACCAAACTCCAACTTTTACGGGATGCAATTGCGTTCCTCGAAATTCGTGTGGATTTTCTGCAGACCAGATACAATAGTTTTGTAAATTGATATTGTCTGTTAGATAAAACCAGGCTTCATCCGAGAAAAATGATTTGTTTAGCAACTCATAATCCCTTAAATTGTTACTAAACCAATGACAATATTCCAATCGCCTATCGTGATCTAATGGGTAATAATTCCTGTACCGTAGAAACTTTATAGTGATGAAAATGTAACTTTTGACAGCTCATTGCGCTGAAGTGTATGATAAGTCTATAAAATTATAAAATGTAATAATATATTTCACTTAATGTTAATATTGATTTTTTACCTGTTTGTTGAGCTATTACCACAGATAAATTCCCTTATTTTCTTACAGTATTCAGAAATACTATTGTTGGTGATATTAGATGTAAATATAAACGATTTGAAAAAAAATTATAAGATAAATAATCGAAAGATACTAACTACAACACGCACGCCAATGTCGCTAAATGTCAAGAAAATTCATTTAATGTATGAAATTTGTATGTAGCTAACTTCACTCATTAAATCGGTAATAGTATAGATAATTTTTTCCGAAAAACAGTTTTTTTATTACGACAATCATTTTGAATCACATGGTATATACATTAAATACTGCTAATAATTGCAGGGTAAAATTATAAAAATAAACTTGAGCCAGTCCCAAAACAGCCCGCGTAGGATCATGTTATAGCAATAAAGGAGCTAATCTTTTTAGCGTCCTTGTATATACTTACATACGTATAGCGATAGGGATCAAAGATACGGACGCAGCTTTTCATTTCCCCTGCGGAGATAATGCGCAAAACGCGCAAGCCAACCCCCGAAATTAGGGAGTCCGAAATTGGCTCTCCGTATAAGGTCAAACGTCAAAAGTTCAACCGTCGCACCCGGCAACATAATAAACGCCTGACCTACCTAAGTATTACGTTACGCCCACGGAGAGGTGTAACTAGATATACATATGTCGGAAAATCAAATCTCTATGAGAAGCTTTAATAGAGTTGGCGCAATAATTAATTAGTTGCAAAGAAGATTGCATAATACGGCAGACGTAAATGATTTTTTAAACTTTTTGATATGTGTATGACTATTTTAGCGCATATACAACAATTTACAATGTAAATATCGCTCGGGGAATCGATACAATGAACACTAAGGCAATAAAATAACTGTGAGACTTGCTAGTAAAGAAAAAGATACAGTGAATACAATTTTTGTTGATACTATGAGATTCAAAATGATTGTCGTAATAAAAAAAAACTGTTTTCCGGAAAAATTTATCTATACTTTTTACCAATTTAATGAGCGAAGTTAGCTACATACAAATTTCATACATTAAATGAATTTTCTTGACATTTAGCGACATTGGCGTGCGTGTTGTAGTATCTTTCGATTATTTATCTTATAATTTTTTTCAAACCGTTTATATTTATATCTAATATCACCAACAATAGTATTTCTGAATACTGTAAGAAAATAAGGGAATTTATCTGTGGTAATTAGCTCAACAAACAGGTAAAAAATCAATATTAACATTAAGTGAAATATATTATTACATTTTATAATTTTATAGGCTTATCATACACTTCAGCGCAATGAGCTGTCAAAAGAAAGTTACATTTTCATCCCTATAAAGTTTCTACGGTGTAGGAATTATTACCATTAGATCACGATAGGCGATTGGAATATTGTCATTGATTTAGTAACAATTTAAGGGACGATGACTTGCTAAACAAATCATTTTTCTCGGATGAAGCCTGGTTTTATCTAACAGACAATATCAATTTACAAAACTATTGTATCTGGTCTGCAGAAAATCCACACGAATTTCGAGGAACGCATGTCGGACGCTATGTCCAGGCAAGGAATAATAGGGTCAATTTTCTTCGAGGAAACTGTAACAGCCCAACGTTACCAACAGATGTTGGAATTGTTTATTGCAGAGTTACAAGAAAATGAGCTTGAAGCAGGTTATTTTCAGCACGATAATGCTCCAGCACATACTACTCGACAAACCTGCGAATATCTTCAACAGTTTTTTGCTGACACGGTCGTTAAAGCATAAAGATCGCCACCAAGATCGCCTGATCTAACCCCATTAGATTACTTCATGTTTGGCTATCTAAAAAATAGGATTTATAGAAACCGTATGCATACCATAGAAGAACTGAGAGATGCAGTTTTGTCACTTAATAATTATACTAATTGTATGTTATTATTTAAAGTAATAAATAAATTTAGTTAAACACCAGTTAGTACTGAATTGTAAAATCATAATGTAACGAGCGCCAACTTTTCAACTGGCGGTTCCGATAGGCGTCCTTAGATGGCGCTAGCATAGCGGAAGAAGAACTACCTACGACGAATAACAGAGGGCAGCACCGGGTCGAAGATTCGAGAATATTCTCCAGAATCTTCGAGGACGTTCTAGAAGGGCCTCGAACAATCTGGACGTTCGCGCCAGGTATAAATAGCGCGTCGGATTGGCCAGGAGGCAGTCAATCGATACGAGTTCGATAGTGCGGTCGCGTTTGAATTAGTACATGTAATATAAATATCGTTTACATAAATAAAGACATTAGTGGTTAAGTGATATAGTTAATAAGCATTTTTAATAGATTTTAATTACCGTAATAGTGTTAATAGAATAAGTGAATTTAAATATATATCGCCTGTGTGTTTTTCTAAAACCCCGACAACGTTTTAAGAACCGAAAAACGTTACAATTGGTGTCAGGTGTGGGTATTTGGCGATATATTAGTGGACTTAATAGTGTTTAATTAGAAACAATGGCAGCGAAATACTGTAAATTAGTGGACTTGAAAGTGGTAGATCTCAAACGGGAATTAGAAGAAAGGGATGAAGATACGAGTGGAAGGAAGGCCGAGCTTCAGTCGAGATTACGAAGAGCAATAGAAGCAGCTGGTGAAGATCTGAGACATATTGTTTGAAGTGTCTGGTGGTAATGGCGAACTTCTAAAAGAACTTACGGAAAATTCTCGCAATTTAGAAGAGAAAGTTCTAGAAAATTCTCACAACCTAGAAGAGAAAGTGACAGAACATTCTAGAAAACTGGAAGAAAAAATTGAAAACATGGACGAGAAGAATATAGAAAATTCTAGAAAACTAGAAGAGAAAGTTCTAGAAAATTCTAGAAAATTCCAAGAAGAAAAATCTAGAATGATTGAAGAATGGACGGTCGCATTAAGGTGCTAGAAGAACAAATTCATTCTGGAGCCATACGAAGACGGAAGAAATTCGAAATTCTACCAATGCGGGAAGCAGCCAGATGGAACCAAGAAATACAGTGCCCATCTGTGCGGTTCAAAGTAAATGTGACCTGCCAACATTCGACGGAAAGACGCCCTTGGAAGACTATCTGACGCTGCTGGATACAATGGCTACGGTATATGGCTGGACGGAAGCTACCAAAGCAGCCATGCTATCAATAGCTCTGCGCGGCGATGCTTTGAAGGTACTCCAGGCTATTCCTTCGTCGAAGCGACAAAATTACCAAACGCTACTAGTCATCTGGAGATGCGTTTCGGTAATAAACATCTGCAGCCAATATATCGCTTGCAGTTGAAGAATCGTTGCCAGAGGTCAGACGAGACTTTACAGGAGTATGGAGCTGACATCGTTCGTCTGGTTAAGAGTGCGTACCAACGGGACCAGAAGATGTGTGTGAGACTTCGCTGTGGAAAAATTCCTGGATGGCCTGCTTGATAGGGATACTCAACAGGCAGTAAAGCTCGCTCACCGCAAACGTGGAACCAGGCTTTAGCTGAAGCATTAGATTTTGAAGCCGTGAAGCAATCGGTCAAAGGACATGCTCGCGTCCGTGTTCTTGGGAGTCACGAGGAAGAAGAACCATTAGAAAGAATTATGACGAAATTAAACGAAACGATGCACGAAAACCAAAGCCGACGAAAACTAAAATGGCCGACGGGAAGGGCGCGATTCGTCGACCTATGTAGCTGATGCCCCAGTAAACACCAGTGATTGTTGCTCAGGGATGTAGACCTAGCAGCCTCGCGTGTATGGGCATGTGAATGGGAAACGAGAGATTTTACTGCTAGATACTGGTGCAACAATGACAATTCTTCGGCCGGAAGCAGTGGAAGGACGAACGGATATATCCAACCAGGTGGACCTACGTACGCGAACTGGGCAAACAGTCAACGTGTTGGGGAGAACGATGCCCACTTCCGTATTGGTGATACTGCATTTCAGTATCGTGTAGTAGTTGCAGATATAGAACAGACGTATCCTCGGAATGGACATAATGACAGAATTTGGTTTCAAATGAACTTGCAAGGAGGAGTGTTGAAGGTGGCAAAGAGAAGTTATCTTAACCATAGCAAGAAGTATGTCGGCCTGCGTAGTGTTGGCAGAAGAAGTAACTGTGGCGATCCGCAGTGAACCATTTGTGGAAGCGAGGGTGAGTGGAATATTCCCAAAGGGCAAGTTTTAATTTCTGGAACGGGAGCGATTAGCGGTCGGTCGTTGATACTGGTTGCTAAGGCAGTGATACAAGCTGGAGAAAAATTGCCCGTCCGACTGATGAACGTCAATAGTTGTCAGTAAAGCTGAGGAAGGGCGTACCTTTGGGAAGTTGTGCTAGTGTGTCGTCGATTGTGAACAAGAGGATGGGGTAACACAACTCCAGATCGCTTCTAGATGGTTGAATAACTTCATTGACTTGTTTGCAGGATTTGACAACACAACAACGCCATACCGTTGAACAGCTGCTTGGACGCTACCAATCTTTTTCCAAGCAGAAGACCGGAAACGAGGGGCAGGACTAATGTTGTACGACATCGAATGACACTGGGAGATGCCCAGCCGATCCGCCAGGCCCAGAAGATTGCCATTGGCGACGAGCGAAGCAGAACAAATTATACAGATATGGAGCAGGATTGGGTTAATGAACCATCGAACAGTCCATGGGCTTCTCCAGTGTACGGTGAAGAAGAAGATGGTTCAACTAGGTTCTGCGTGATTATCGACAACTAAATAATGTAACAAGAAGGACAGTTATCCTTTGCCAGAATTCGATGACACTTTAGATACCCTAGGTTGGTGCTGTAAGGTATTTTCGACCCTCGACCTGAAGAGTGGTTTATTGGCAAGTCGAAGTAGAGGCAAAGGATAAGGGATAGACGCGTTTACGATCGGGACAGGATTTGGCAATTTAACGTCATGCATTTTGGTATGTAATGCTCCCGCGACGTTTGAAAGATTGATGGAAACGTACTGAGAGACTATCCTGGGAAACTTGCTTGGTATACCTCGACGATATAATTGTCTTAGGAAACTTTTTGAGGACCATTTTGAAGAAATTGGAGCAAGTATTTTAGCGATTGAAAGGAGGCGAATTTGAAGCTTTAACCCAAAAAGTGCAACTTGTTCCAGAAGCAAGTGCCATACCTCGGCACGTAGTATCAGAGGATGGGGGTGTCGGTTGACCCAGGGAAGATGAGAAGCGGTCAAGTTTGGCCGGTTCGAAGGACAGCATGAAATAAGAAGTTTTCTTGGGTTGTCCTTATTACCGACGATTCGTTTCCTGATTTGCTAACATCGCAAGCTTCACGAGACTAACTGAAGAGGGCAGAGACTACGTCTGGGAGAAGAGCTGCCTGGATGCTTTGAAGAATTGAAACAGATGCTGACACTGCCCATCTTGAGCATCCACAGGCTGAAGGGAAATTCATTTTGGATAGTTGATGCAGCAACGTGGGCTCGGAGGCGTGTTTCCCAAGTTCAAGATGGCCACGAAAAAGTGCTCGGTTTCTTCAGCAAAGTGCTGTCGAAACCGGAACGCAACTATTGTGTGACCAGGAGGAGAGTGTTGGCCGTAGTTAAGTCTATAGAGCACTTTCATAAATACTCTATGGCAGGAAGTTCTGTTAAGAACCGACCAGCGCATTGATGTGGTTTGCTCGCTTTCAAGATCCGAAGGGCAGGTTGCCAGATGGTATAAGCGTCTTGAAGAGTATGACTTTGATTCGGAACATCGGCTGGAACCAGTCATCGAAACGCTGACGCACTATCGAGGAGACCCTGTTCCAAGGATTGTACGCACTGCTGTCGTGCCGAAGAGAAAAATGAAGCAACCTGCTCTTGAGGACTACTGTCATAGATGATAGGTGGACTGAAGACCACATCCAGCTGACCAGGAGTCTGACGAAGTTTTGAAGCGTGTGATGGAGTGGAAGATGCAAGAAGCGCGGCCTAACTGGGAAACGGTAGCACCATATTCGCAGAGAGCTAAAATCGTATTGGCTCAGTGGGGCTCTTGTAATGGAAAAGGGTCTTCTCAGACGAGTGTTAGAAGACGAAGCTGGGACCAATAGCAGACTTCAGATTGTGGTTCCGAAAGCAAGAATTCCCGAAGTTTTAAAACTTCTTCATGATGGCACATCGGAGGGGCATCTTGGAGTCCGGAAGACTATAGAGAAGGTCAGAGAGCATTCTATTGGGTTAATTGCAAGAATGACGTGAAGACTGGTGCCGGAGATGTACAACTTGCGCCGTGCCAATGGACCTCTCCAAAGGAGAGGGCCCCTATGAGCGAATACAACGTTGGCAGTCCTTTTGAAAGCGATTGCGATTGATGTTGCCGGACCATTTCCCACGACGGAATTTGGAAATAAATACATCTTGGTTGCAGTAGACTACTTCAGCAAATGGGTGGAAGCTTACGCATTACCAAATCAGGAAGCTGTTACAGTGGTGAGACTTTAGTTAAAGAACTTTTCAGTCGGTTTGGTGTGCCGCTTGAACTTCACTCCGACCAGGGACGGAATTTTGAATCAGCAGTGTTTCAAGAGATGTGCAAAATATTGGGTATTGCAAGACGAACAACTGCTTGCCCCGCAATCAGATGGCATGGTGGAGCGCATGAACAGGACAGTTATCAAGTATCTATCAAAAGTTGTCGCAGACCACCAGCGAGATTGGGACCAGCAGCTACATCTATTTCTTGCTGGCGATAGAGCATCGGTCCACGAAACACTGGCCAAAGTCCATCTAGTGTGCTTTTTTGACGAGAACTGCGCTTACCATGCGATCTTAAGTTCGGCTTTAAACAAATGAAGAAGTAGTTGGAGATGACTATGTTTCGAACTTGCGGAGGCGAATGGTGATATTCACGATCGGGTGAGGGCGAATATCCATGAAGCAAGTGACGCATGAAAGAACACTACGACATCAGAGCGAATGAAGGCGGATATCAGCCTGGACAGACCTTTGGTCTGGCTGTTCAATCCTCAGCGACGTCGAGCTTCTCACTTAGTGTGCAGCGATCGTGGGACGGGCCTTACGAAGTGATAAAGCGAATTAATGACGTCATCTATCGCATCAGAAAGAAACCCAATGGTAAAGCAAGAGTGGTGCATTTTAATCGCCTAGCTCCTTATCTTGGGGACAATCAAGAGGACGAGCAGATGGTCCGAGTTTGTAGACTCCCCGAAGAAGAACTCAGCTATGAGGAGTTCATGGACAAGTATGGGAATGGCCGCAAAGTGCGTCATGGTGTACAACGGAGATTCAGAAGAATTTGTTTTTGGCTCCTGAAGGGTGCGCGTTAGCACATTGTGTTGCCCAAGATTTAAGAATGGGAAGGGGATAGCTACCGTCTTCAAGAAGAAATTTGGTGGTGTCCAAGATCTCCGAAGCCAGAACCCTGAGCTGGGCAAGGCTCTGCACTTGCAGGAAAGAAACGGCCTTTATTCTACTTGGTGACCAAAGAAGCCTCAGTTGGCAAGCACAACCTAACCGGACGATGTGGGACAGCCTGATAAGTTTAAGGAGAGCAGCTGTTGAAGCTGGAGATCAATAAAGATCAGGGTGCCACAAATAGGCTGTGGATTGGATGGCTTGACTGGAGGGTCGTAAGGAACATGCTCGGAAGAAATTTTCCGATATACTGAATAGAGTTCCTAGTATGCAGCTACAACCCGCGGTCAGCAGAAGGGAGGAGACGGACGGTAGCGTGCTATTTCTTCCGGACCTCGTCGTGTAGGAATGGAGAGAACTGTTCGTATCTTCATGGAGGTGATAGTTCCTGTTCGGGACGGAACAGATCTAAGGAGGGAGCAGTGTAACGAGCGCCAACTTTTCAACTGGCGGTTCCGATAGGTCTCCTTAGATGCGCTAGCATAGCGGAAGAAGAACTACCTACGACGAATAACAGAGGGCAGACCCGGTCGAAGATTCGAGAATATTCTGCCAGGAATCTGGAGGACGTTTGAGAAGGCCTCGAACAATCTGGACTTTCGCGCCCAGGTATAAAATAGCGCGTCGGTTTGGCCAAGGAGGCAGTCAATCGATACGAGTTCGATTAGTGCGGTCGCGTTTGAATTAGTACATGTAATATAAATATCGTTTACATAAATAAAGACATTAGTGGTTAAGTGATATAGTTAATAAGCATTTTTAATAGATTTTAATTACCGTAATAGTGTTAATAGAATAAGTGAATTTAAATATATATCGCCTGTGTGTTTTTCTAAAACCCCGACAACGTTTTAAGAACCGAAAAACGTTACAATAATTTAGTAAAGTTAAATTAATTACATTTCATTTTTACAAGCAGAAATACCAATCCATAGTCGTTTATATAATGCGAGTTCAAATATAGGTTATGTTTCCTTATTTTATGACATGATCGTTTACTCTTTCTTATGTTTCCAACACTGACTTAGTGTCAAACCTTCATTACAAACACGCGGCATATACCTACACCCTGTTACTATCTATAGGAGCGGAATTGACAATCTTTTTGAATCTCATAGTATATTGTAAACAGGTGGCTAGTACCCTTTACGATTTGCGATAAAAAAGATGCCGTCGTGCACAGAAATTTGTATTCGCAGAATTTGAACCTTGTAGTTACCGACAAAGGATTAAATCTAAAAATAATTCGCGGATGCATTTGAATTTTAATTCACTTGTTTACATCAAAATTTTCTTCCAAACAACTACTCATATTTCATTGGTACGCGATTCATTACATTTTTTTTTTTTTACCTTGGTTTATTTTATTGTAAGAGTATTAAATGTAAATGAAAAATATTTCACTAGTATTACGTGCGAGATATACCGCGTGTCCCAGGATAAATGGCATACTAGAAGTATATGGAGAACTATACATCAGAATTAACTCAAATTTTGTATCTGTAAGTTATTCAAAGTGAACTACATTTCTAAAATATTTTCAGAAATGCAACGTTGCCGCTTCTACCAATTCAAGTAGCAACTTTTTTAATTTAAATAAGCACCCTGTATATTTTTTCATTATTAAGTTCCTTATTCCATTTTGTACAACTTTTCTATATGCTTCCCTATGCCCATCTTAAAGTGTTTGCTTATAGCTATAAATCACAAAGGTATAGGTATAGGAATACTATACAAGTATGAAAGGCAAATTTGTCAGGTTTTGCCAAGAGCGATTAATATACAGGGTCTTCCATTAAAAAAAAAATAGTAATTTAAAGATATTTTTTCAACGTATATATAACTTATGAAATACTCTGTATATTTTACGTAAATTGAATGTCACCTCAGGTTAGCCCAAGGCACCATTAAGCTGTGTTTAAAATTTGCACTTTTAGTTACTGTAGGTAACAAGATATCCTGTACTTTCTGTATGTGGATCGGATTTTACGCTTAAAAATTATTGAAAATTATTTTATCTAAAAGTTTTGGGATAAGATAAATGAAAAATATATGGAAAAGTTATACAAAAGTTCATAGGGAACCTAATAATGAAAGAAGATTGTTCCATTTAAATAAAAAAAGTTGTAATCTGGATTGGAAGAAGCGGCAACGTTGCATTTCTGAAAATAATTTAAAAATGTAGTTCACTTTGAATACGTTGCGGATACAAAATTTGCGTTAATTCTGATGTTTGGTTCTCTACATACTTCTAGTATGCCAGTCGCCTTGGGGCACCCGGTATACAGGCTGATCCAAATTGTGTTTTTAACGCTGATTAATATGCACTATACGAAAAAAAAAAATTACATAACGTATTTCCGAGAAATTTTGAAATTTATATATCTTTTAAATAGAACACCCTGTAAAAGAATTAAAGATATTTTCATTTATAATGCAAAAGTTTTGATACAATATTGTCTTAAAACGAATAATAAAGAAGTTAGGGTGGATATTCGTTGATATCAAAGATACAATTTTATTCTGTAAAATTTATAATAAAATTGTATCTTTGACAGCGACTAAAATCCATCCTCACTTCTTTATTATTCGTTTTAAGACAATATTGTAATAAAACTTTTGAATCATAAATTAAAATATCTTTCAAAATTTTTTACAATATACAAGATGTTCCATTTAAAAAATATATAAATTTCAAAATTTCTCGGAAATATTTGTTTGTTTTTTCGTATATTACATATTAATTACCGTTAAAAACACTAATACTTTGCTAATTTAACCCACTTCTTAAAATCAATAATAACAGAGATAACAATGGCGAGCACTTAATTTGAATCAGCTTGTACTATGAGATTCAAAATGATTGTCGTAAAAAAAAACTGTTTTCCGGAAAAAAATTATGTATACTTATTACCAATTTAATGAGCGAAGTTAGCTACATACAAATTTCATACATTCAATGAATTTTCTTGACATTTAGCGACATTGGCGTGCGTGTTGTAGTATTTTTCGATTATTTATCTTACAATTTTTTTCAAATCGTTTATATTTACATCTAATATCACCAACAATAGTATTTCTGGATACTGTAAGAAAATAAGAGAATTTATCTGTGGTAATAGCTCAACAAACAGGTAAAAAATCAATATTAACATTAAGTGAAATAGTTTATACATTTTATAATTTTATAGGCTTATCATACACTTCAGCGCAAATGAGCCGTCAAAAGAAAGTTACATTTTGATCCCTATAAAGTTTCTACGGTACAGAAATTATCTACCATTAGATCGCGATAGGCGATTGAATATTGTCATTGGTTTATAACCAATTTAAGGAACGATGACTTGCTAAACAAATATTTTTTCTCGGATGAAGCCTGGTTTTATCTAACAGATATATATCAATTCACAAAACTATCGTATTGGTCTGCAAAAAATCCACAACGAATTTCGAGAAAACGCAATTGCACCCATAAAAGTTGGAGTTTGGTTAGCTATGTCCAGGCAACGAATAATAGGGCCAATTTTCTTCGAGAAACTGTAACAGCTCAACGTTACCAACAGATGTTGGAATTGTTTATTGCAGAGTTACAAGAAAATGAGCTTGAAGCAGGTTATTTTTCAGCACGATAATGCTCCAGCACATACTACTCGACAAACCTGCGAATATCTTCAACAGTTTTTTTGCTGACAGGGTCGTTAGAGCATAAAGATCGCCACCAAGTCGCCTGATCTAAACCCCATTTAGATTATTTCATGTTCGGCTATCTAAAAATAGATCTATAGAAACCACATGCATACCATAGAAGAACTGAGAGATGCAGTTGTCACTTAAGAATTATAACTAATTGTATTGTTATAATTCAAGTAATAAATAAATTTAGTGAAACACCAGTTAGTACTGAATTGTAAAATCATAATTTAATAAAGTTAAATTAATTACATTTAATTTTTACAAGCAGAAACACCAATCCATAGTCGTTTATATAATGCGAGTTCAAATATAGGTTACGTTTTCCTTATTTATGACAGATCCGTTTACTTTCTTATGTTCCAACACTCACTTAGTTCAAACCTTCATTACAAACACGCGGCATATACCTACACCCTGTTACTATCTATAGGAGCGGAATTAACAATCTTTTTGAATCTCATAGTATATTGTAAACAGAAATTTGTATTCGTAGAATTTGAACCTTGCAGTTGCCGACAAAGGATTAAATGTAAAAATAATTCGGGGGTGCATTTGAATTGTAATTCACTTGTTTACATCAAAATTTTCTTCCAAACAACTATTCATATTTCATTGGTACGCGATTCATTACATTTTTTTTCTTTTTACCTTGGTCTATTTTATTGTAAGAGTATTAAATGTAATAAAAAGTATTTCACTAGTATTACGTGCGAGATATACCGGGTGTCCCAGGTTGAATGGCATACTAGAAGTGCATGGAGAACCAAACATCAGAATTAACTCAAATTTTGTATGTGTAAGTTATTCAAAGTGAACTACATTTTCTAAAATATTTTCAGATGTAACGTTGCCGCTTCTACCAATTCAAGTAGCAACTTTTTTAATTTAAATAAGCACCCTGTATATTTTTTCATTATTAAGTTCTTTATTCCATTTTGTACAAATTTTCTATATGTTTCCCAATACCCATCTTAAAGTGTTTTCAAAGTAAAAATTAATTTCAATATTTTTTGGTAAAATCGGACCGTTACAAAAGTACGAATGTCTTTGTTACCTACAGTAACTAAAAGTGCAAATTTTAAACACAGCTTAATGGAGCCTTGGGCTAACTTGACGTGACATTCAATTTACGTAAAATATACAGAGTATTTCATAAGTTATGTTTACGTTGAAAAACTACCTTTAAATAACTTTTTTTTTAATGGAACACCCTGTATATTAATCGTTCTTGGCAAAACCTGATAAATTTGCTTTTCAAACTTGTATAGTATTCCTATACCTATACCTTTGTGATTTTTAGCTATAAGCATTTTTTTTTTTTACTCTTCCTGATTTAATTTTATTTAATGTAAATATTTGATAACCATTCATATGCCATGCATTCTACAAATTTATGGTATTTTGCTTAACAGTAATTACTAAATATGGAAAATTAACGAATACAAATGAAGAGAAGATTTAGTAAACATTGATGAGCAATAGGTATTTTTAAGATTACAAGTTAATTTAAGTTCCGCACAACATATTGATGATTGAAGATATGCTGGAAAGTGTGCTAAACCGTTAATGACGTTCTCTTCGTTTTTTTTATGGGTTTCGGCAAAACTATAGGTGCTTTTAATGAGGATCCAAAATGACTGAAGTTTCTTTGTAATCTTAAAAACTTTTTATTGTTCATTGACCGTATATAATTTGGAAAAGTTTCATTAAACCTTCTGCACGTTTTGGTGATACTTTTAACATACTCTCCATAAATTGTAAATAAATTCACAATACCTAATAACTTCATAACTTCACAATACCAAATAACTTCATTTGTGTAAGCTACTTCCTCCATTTTTAGGGATTATTACTTAAGCAAGATAAAACAAGTTAGTTAATCACTGTCAACATTCATAAGCCTGCATTAAATAGAAACAAATCAGGTAAAGTCGAATTTTGAAAAAAATGCTTATCACTCAAAATATATTTTTTTCATATACAGTGTGTATCAGATATAGAGGTAAATATAATAATATGTAGCAGCTGTAATCATATACAATCAGAAAGTCTTAATGCACAGGGGGTCTATCAGTAAGCATTAACGAGAAAAAAAATATTTTATAAATGCCGTAGGCTAGAACCACACCCGTGCCTAACCTAAATGCTGTCCCGAGTATATCCCCACATACCACTATCATTCAGCCATTACCGCTGTTAGTTTTGTATGGATCGCCGTTTGGAGTGTAAGCCACTTCGAACATTTTATTTAAATTCTTCCCGTCTCGAAAAAACGATCCTTTTCAGGACAATCATGATTTCATATAAAGAAAGTCGAAGCTTGATGCATCGGCAAAAGCGCGGGAATGTATAGATTCATTTTCGCGCGACATCATAGCAAAAAGGCGTGTTTGCAAATTTTCTGTATCTACATTTATTTGTGTAATTCGATTCATTTCATTTTGCGTTATATGATTAAATGAATCCAAAAAAAATAACTCAGATTCATATTTTACCGTTTTTTTTTTTTTACGTTTTTTGTACTACTGAAGTCGCACATCCGGTGAAACTCGAACTTCTTATCAGGATATTAAAAATACTACTTTGTAGACTTATGTAGAATGCTCTTGACAAAAAAGGAATGTTTATTTTATAAAAAGAAGAAATTTAAAATGCCTCAGTTTAGCTATTTTTACAAGGGCACACTGGCCGATTGGCCTTTATTTATTCAGAATGACGTTAAATGAACTTACGGCATACCATTAGGAATAATACTAAATGAATGCAATGTATTTATACATAATACCACGCTTAGCGGGTGCTTAACATGACGTTTCCTTGCATCAGGCCCGGACTAAAGAATTTTTGGCTCTAAATTTTACTTTTTTTTATTCTTTAATGATGAAATCCGATTTCGGCGGGTTTGTGCTTTATATGTCGTGTAGTTAACACTCAAGCAAAATTTACTTTTTTATTTGATACACCCTGTATACCCTGTAAACGTAACTTATGAAACGCTCTGTATATTTTACTTAAAGTGGATGTCACGTTAAATTAGCCCACGGCTTCGTTAAGGTATGTTTAAAATTCGCACTTTTGGTTATTGTAAACAGCAAAAATATTTGTACTTCTGGATTTTCCCAAAAAATATTGAAATTATTTTTTATCTTGAAAACTTGAACTTATACAAAAGTTCATAGGAAACCTAATAATGAAAGAAGATTGTTCCATTTAAATAAAAAAAAGTTGTAACCTGGATTGGAAGAAGCGGCAACGTTGCATTTCTGAAAATAATTTAAAAATGTAGTACACTTTGAATAAGTTGCGGATACACAATTTGCGTTAATTCTGATGTTTGGTTCTCTACATACTTCTAGTATGCCATTCACCTTGGGACACCCGGTATACAGGTTGATTCAAATTAAGGGTGCACCATCGCTATCTCTGTTGTTATTGATTCTAGGAAGTAGATTAAATTAGCAAAGCATTAGTAATTTTAACGCTGATTAATATGCACTATACGAAAAAATAATTACATAACGCATTTCCGTGAATTTTTTAATTTATATATTTTTAAGACAATATTGTAATAAAACTTTTGAATCATAAATGAAAATATCTTTCAATATTTTTTACAATATACAGGATGTCCCATTTAAAAAATATATAAATTTCAAAATTTCTCGGCAATATTTGTTTGTTTTTTTCGTATACTACATATTAATTAGCGTTAAAAACACTAATACACTATAACAAAAATACTCCAAACTGTGGTACTGGTAATGCTGTAAACTTCTCCTAAACCCTTCACCACAAACTGCACTAAACTGGACGTACGTTTCGATAGCAAAACTATCATCATCAGCAGAGAGTTCAGTGTTTCTGCTGATGATGATAGCTTTGCTATCGAAACGTACGTCCAGTTTAGTGCAGTCTGTGGTAAGGGGTTTAGGAGAAGTTTGCAGCACTAATACACTACTTTGCTAATTTAACCCACTTCTTAGAGTCAATAATAACAGAGATAACAATGGCGCGCACTTGTTTGAATCAGCCTGTATATATATGAAAGTATCAAGATGCGTAATGCGTATTTAATTCGACGTATTCCAAGTGTACCACCCATTAAGGGTTTAACCCATCGTTTCGTGCAAACTGTGTTCCATCCAATTAAAAACAAGATAACATGGCGGCTCACGCATTGCAAATTATATTACGCAGTACTATCCGATACTACTACAGCATCTAATTTATATTTAATAAAGCAACCAGATTCGTGTATATGTTACATACACGAGCCACACAATACGTAACTCCATTTAGGTTTGTTTGCATGTTAAATTCGTTCCATTTCATGACTGAGTATGGGATAATATGTCATTACTTTCGAGTCTTTTAGAGCAATAATAATTATTTTTATTATTGTAATACGGGTAAGGTAATCGTCAGTTCTATTACGTAATGGTTGATCTCGTATTACCTTATCGGTTACTGCGTTGAAAAAAAGATGTATTAGATTACGGATATCATGAACGTAATCTTATGATATTTATAGAGAAAGTCATAAATTATTGTGGATACGTAGTACGTATCATAAATACCTATCCGTTAAAACTGCGCTTATATTCCCTGTGTCACTTTTACCAATTCAAATTTTCAATGTAATTTACACTATTACAGAGAGGGAATTGGGGCAGATTGTTGCAGAAAAACAGCTGTCAATCATATGTAATTTAATGTAACAAAAATGAAATAAATATTTTTTTCCGTTATGCATGCGGCATAACGAGTCAATGTTAACACCAATCAAAAATTCTAAAATCGCTGAAAACCGTTTTAGTATAGAAAATCATTGGCCTTTCGACCAAAATTTCTCTAATTATATGCAAATTACGCCGGTGTTTTTGTCGTTAACGGTTCGAATTGTCTTCTCGTTCTATCCAGCAGCGTTCACCGCAACCATAAAAGAACAAAACAGCTCCCAATATCCGAGGATCAATAGTACTAGTACAGTTTGCACAGGCGGAACGTGATGCTGGTAATAAAAGAGAATTAATCCCTAGAAGATGTGTTATAATGTGTTGATTTCTAGGTTATGCGCACGGAATTAGATTAACTGCCGACGAATCGATATGGTTATTTCGAGCAATGTAACACAAACATTCTCTTAAGAGCATCAAATGAGATTTTATCGAATTATGAAAGATGACGGTCACAACAAATGCGGGTGGCAGTTTTTGCGAGGTGATAAGACTTTCTTATCCTCCCTTGTTTATTATTATAAATTATAACAACTGAGTAGCCTAAAATACGTAACATGTGGAAGTAATAGCGGATCGCTTGGATGTAGTACGTTTTGGCGTGTAGGAGCGGGGTAGTTACACCCTAAGTTTGACCCGATAAAGCCGATTGTGGGTCAAGGTCAGGGCTGGTCTGGTCGATGAGAACTGTCCGTATATGCGCAGAATAACTCGAGATACAAACGGGCTAAAATTACCTCTGTGTACCTTTTTTCGTGGGAGTATATATCGGATAGATATTAGTTTCCAATAATATACAAGAGGACGCGTAAGCAATTTATACAAGGACAACAGTCAGTAAGGATTATATCGTGAGTTTATTGACGATTTAAGATTTTAGCAATACTTCAAAGATTGTCCGGACACCAGATCTTTTAAATATGTTTTTGATATTTGATTGTTGCAACGTTGCTAGCGCCATCTACACCTAAAAATGGTAGGTAAATATACCAGGAAAGCAGATAATGTAGAGATTATAATAATCATATTATGGGTTTATAAGGACCACAATATGTTTATGTTTACGATTTAAGAATAATAATTTCAATTTAATGCAAACTTCGTACAGTATTTTTTTGACACCAATAAGTTTGTTCATTGGGGCAACTCTTTCTACATTGGCTCGTATTACAGCGTTGTCAGATGTCTTTCGATTGACTATTGTACTATTTGACCAAAATTATGGTATTTTATCGTATCTGTACGCAGTTTATGGTACCCGTTGGAAAAATGATCGTTCCTGAAATAAACTACGCCAATAAATTAGAGGAATGCTAACAATAATAGTCGTATATATGCTGTATAGTTTTATGAAACAAAGAAATTTTTGTAAGCTGGGCATATGATCGTTTATTTATCATAAAATGAGTTCAATTTGAACATTTCCAAACAAAGAACACTCAAACAATGCCAAACAATACAATTAACTACAGTTTAGATCAGTGGCGGCCGGTGCTTGGCTCATTAAGAAGGCTATGTCATGACTCACGATCGAAGTTTGTCGTATAATATCGTGTGGAAGCCACTATGTTACGAAGGTAGCTACAGTAAGTTATACGAAGAAATTCGATCTATAGCATAGGCTGCTTGATGACGCATGCATTAGCCGCGCTTGGTCTAGATCAAGTTTTAAAAGAAGTATTGTTTTTATAGACTATGTACCATCTTTAACAAATTAAATGTGAATCAAAGCACTACAAATTTTCGATCGTTTATGCAGCCAAAACTACACGAACTGCGTAATTCCAAAGTTCGTAAATAGTTTTAAATCAATTAGTTCTCTTTTTTTTTAATTTTTTTATAATAAATTTTAAACAGAATTTATGCAATTACATTTTATAAAGGCGCAGCAGCAGTTCTACGTGATATTTGAGAGCTGCTTTTGGCACACATAAAAAATGTAAAAAAATATACCGGATACCGAGCCTGCACCACGCATACCTCCATTTGATTTCTCTGTACACAGTTTGGTTAGAATTATAAACTATTGATATTCATGAATTAACAACGCATATCTTGTAAAAGGTATACGTTTTGGTAGTACCTACTTTTGCATGAAAGATGTTTCAAACTATTGTATACTGAAACAGTTCAAACGCATACGACACAACAAAAAATGGCGGTCGATGACAGAATAGCGGAATGGCGGTTAAACCAAAAAAAAATCATTACTCGATAAACGAGTTAGGCCCGAATCACTCCGAAAATATACGAACTCACCGTAAATGATATAATAACCTTGTCACAACGTTGTCATAACCTTTTACTGTTAAGCTTGTCGTCAACAAGTGAAAGTTACGCACGTGACAAGCTTGTCGAAAGCTTACATGTTATCTGGGATTAAGAGATAAAATGAAATTCATCAAGTTCAGAGCGACAATATACGAAAAATTAAGTACTGAAATAAGATTTGGCATCGTTGTCTTCTCAACGTGAACCAGACTATAAAAAAAAATCTTAGCGAACAAATAAATTTGATATAATAAGTAACTCGAAAAAATTAAACTTTAAAAGCAATCGTTAGGTATGTCCTCCATGAGATTGAATGACTTAAAATGCTTAAATATTGCTTCCACAAACATTATGATGAATATCCTAAGGAGATTCTGTGTGAATATTATTAGAAGGTTTAAATAGAATGATATACCATGTGATTCAAAATGATTGTCGTAAGAAAGAAACTGCTTTCCGGAAAAAATTATCTATACTTATTACCAATTTAATGAGCGAAGTTAGCTACATACAAATTTCATACATTAAATGAATTTTCTGGACCTTTAGCGACATTGGCGTACGTGTTGTAGTATGTTTCGATTATTTATCTTATTATTTTTTTCAAATCGTTTATATTTACATCTAATATCACCAACAATAGTATTTCTGAGTACTGTAAGAAAATAAGGGAATTTATCTGTAGTAATAGCTCAATAAACAGGTAAAAAATCAATATTAACATTAAGTGAAATAGTTTATTACATTTTATAATTTCATAGGCTTATCAATGCATACATTTCAGCGCAATGAGCTGTCAAAAGAAAGTTACATTTTCATCCCTATAAAGTTTCTACGGTACAGGAATTATTACCATTAGATCACGATAGGCGATTGGAATATTGTCATTGGTTTAATAACAATTTAAGGGACGATGACTTGCTAAACAAATCATTTTGCTCGGATGAAGCCTGGTTTTATCTAACAGATTATATCAATTTACAAAACTATTGTATCTGGTCTGCAGAAAATCCACACGAATTTCGAGAAACGCAATTGCATCCCGTAAAAGTTAAAGTTTGGTTAGCTATGTCCAGGCAACGAATAATCGGGCCAATTTTCTTCGAGGAAACTGTAACAGCCCAACGTTAACAACAGATGTTGGAATTGTTTACTGCAGAGTTACAAGAAAATGAGCTTGAAGCAAGTTATTTTCAGCATGATAATGCTCCAGCACATACTGCTCGACAAACCCGCCAATATCTTCAATAGTTTTTTGCTGACAGGTTCGTTAGAGCACAAAGATGGCCACCAAGATCGCCTGATCTAACCCCATTAGATTACTTCATGTTCGGCTATCTCAAAAATAGGATCTATAGAAACCGCATGCATACCATAGAAGAACTGAGAGATGCAGTTTTGTCACTTAATAATTATACTAATTGTATGTTATAATTTAAAGTAATAAATAAATTTAGTTAAACACCAGTTAGTACTGAATTGTAAAATCATAATTTAGTAAAGTTAAATTAATTACATTTCATTTTTACAAGCAGAAACACCAATCCATAGTCGTTTATATAATGCGAGTTTAAATATAGGTTACGTTTTCCTTATTTATGACAGATCCGTTTACTTTCTTATGTTCCAACACTGACTTAGTTCAAACCTTCATTACAAACACGCGGCATATACCTACACCCTGTTACTATCTATAGGAGCGGAATTGACAATCATTTTGAATCTCTGTGTATAGATATGGAAATATACTTTTCACTGCTAGAATATTCTCCGCATTTTCTTACAGAATATTCTATGATAATCCCATTTGATACTTGAAACATTACAACTATTATTCTTAGAATTCCTTTAATTTATTAGAAAGTGTGTTATGATAGAGGAACAAACAAAAACATAAGATTATACATACATTAAACAAAAATCTTTAATAAAAAGAAATGTAGGCTTTAAAGAATTTAACTAATTTTATTAAAAATATGCAAGATAATTAATACAAAATAGTCTTTAAAAGTGTTATAAGACTACAAGACATGCAACAGCTGGACTTCCGGATCCATGCCGCCGAAAGCAGCCATAGACACGCTGTTACTGTCAATGCTCTGTAGGGTCCTGTTCACTTTATAGCTAGAGATTATTTTCATCTCCTTCAAGTTGATAACTTCGAACGTAGAAGTGCCACTACCCCCGGCTAGAATGTACTCCTTTTTCGAGCCCTTAAAGAACTGACAACAATACAGGAATTCGCCATCTAAGGTGTGAACCCTATTGATGGGATTGATGTTCTCGATTAATCTACCTGAAGTCAAGTCCCACAGTTGTAAACTGTGGTTTACCGTCCAAGAGCCGGTCAGGATGCGTTTATCCTGAAAAGTGGCATTTTAGTAACGCATCGGATGTAATATTTAGCGCAAGATAACACTTTAATATCGAGGGCGTCGCCACAGATCCTGGGACCGCGGATGTTTTTGACACAACCGTCGTGGATGCGCACATCCCATACCTAGATGAGGGAAAAAAAAGTTTTTATACAGGCAATAGCTCAGTAAAATGTTACACTTTTAATGGATCACCGGTAACTTTAAGAGGGAGTGTGCTTCGATTTTTTTTTGGGGTGTAGGAGGGGTAAAGATTACAGCGTCATGTACTATCAAAGACAAAAGTCTTGATTCAAGTTTGACATACATAGAGATAAAATTATTAGAGTTTTTTCAGTATTTCAATATTTCTCTCTTTAATTTTGAGTCAAGACTTTTATCTTCGGTGGTACATATCCAATTTTCATTAATGCACTCAATTTTCATAGACAGGTTCAGATTATTTAAACCGTAACAATAAAAAGATGAAGAAAAAAAAAAAGCTATTTAAAAATGTAAAAAGTGATATATTAAAACTATTTAAAAATTTTGGGTTTATAAAGGTTAAATTTTTAGATATACAACAAAAACAAAAAGTTAAATGTATAGCATTCAAAAAAAGAATAATAACAATATGTTACACAATAAAGTTTACCATATTAAGACTTTGAAATTTTGAAATATTAATTAAATTAAAAGCAAAATGTCCCCTATTTTGTTGTTGTACGTGAGGATATCTTAAAACTATTCTACAACGGCTAGCCTACTCGATCGAGCATGCACAAAAGCAGGGGGTTGCGGACTACAATTTATATACATGTTATTCAAAATATTGTGATCGTTAAAAGGTAAGAGTTCCGTAAGAGGACCACTGATTTGGCGATTTATATCCATATTAACGGAAAGAGCATGTGTTCCTGAGTGTAAAATAGCTATTCATTTTTTGAGCAAATGGAAAAAAGTACCAAAAACAGTGTTCGAAAAGTGCTATTTCGAGGTTATGTGCGAGGCGTTCCTGACGAATTTAACATGTGGTAGGAATGATGTAGAAGGAGAAGTTACTAAAGTGCCCAAATTTTAAGATAAAACAGGCGCCAAATACAAACTTATTTCTTAAGTTAATGTGAATCAAAATACAAAATGCATATATTATACAAAATTTATATAATAATAATAATAATTGTCTTTATTACCCAACAGATATAAAATCTATTTACAGGATAATTGTAGAAGAAAGTATAAATACAGATAGTGCATAGAATAAGTAAATAAACTTGTAGGTTCTACATATAAAGCTAAAACAATTACAATAACAAATATTACAAATAACAGGTTTACACTCTCAATTCAGACAGCATACTACTAAATAATTGCTAGATACAGTTGGCGTCTATTAATCACAAAAGGGATCCTCACAAAGCCTATTAGCATTTCTAGCCATATGGGTTAATGGTGCTTTTGCAAGTGAATTTGTTTTCGCTCTGGCTATCAGGAATGTACTCGAATATCGTGCTCCAGCTCTAGGCACAAGGAAGTCGACTTGACTAAGTAAAGACGAAGAGTCGATTTTATTATTAACTAGTTTGATTAAAAAGTTTGCACTGGCGATGTCTCTACGATGTGCTAGGGACTCCATACTGTGGATATGCAGGAGATTATCGTAATCCGCTCCACGAGAAGGATAGATACCGGTAATTTTATAAGAAAGATATTTTAAAAACCTCTTCTGAACCCTCTCTAGTTCAAGCTGCTGGTATAGATAGATAGGATACCAGACGATCGAGGCATACTCCAGTTTCGTGCGTACGATGCTGTAAAACAGGGTTTTCAAAGCTGAAGTACTGGAAAAATTTCGGCAAGATCTTATCAAAAAGCCAAGGTTACGAGATGCGGAGTTACATATGGCTTCTATATGTTCCGTAAACAAGAGGTGTGTGTCGAAGTGTACACCGAGGTCTCTGATCTTCAAGTGCGTGTGATATTTGTTTGCTCCAACAGTGTAAGAGTTAATGATAGGCTGTTTACACCTTGTGTAACTTACTACAGCACATTTGCCAATACTTAGTTGGATCTTGTTCATCATACACCAATTGTGGATTATTGTCAGGTTCTTCTGCATATATAACGTTAGCACAATTAACAAATTTACGAACAAACATAGAAGTACACCATGCAGGGAATTTTAACATTTTCTTGATTGTGATACAATTCTTATGTCATACGCAATTCCATGCAAAAGCCTATATAAAAATGTCAAACCAGGAATCGCATCACCAACCTCACATAAAATATCACCACAAACAGTGTCACAAAGTGGAAAAACAGTGCTACAAAGTGGAATGTTTTCCTGCAAAACAGTTACACAAAGTGCGGAATGGAAAAACATTTTTAACTCAGTTGCAAAGGTCTACTAGATTTTAAAAACTCGAAAGGCAACCATAAATAAGTTTCAGATCAAGCAGGACTAAATATTAAATTCCGATTCAATTTTTTTTCTATTATACCTATTGTAAACTCCATTCGTAGACACACTGTATATGATACGAAAATTCTCCATGAGAATGAACCATCAATGATTATATTCTAATTACACTAAAGACATTTTCTTAACAACATATAGTGGTTGAAGAAACTCTAAATCCATCCCTTCTCAAAGTCACGAATGTAATACAACATTTTATTAGAAAACCAGTTGTGTTTACCTTTAAAACATCATCCCAGCCACCGCTCAGGAAAATATGGTCTTCGCTCGGATGGAATTTGACAACGAACACCCGCATTGCGTGGAAATGCGTGTTAGAGTAATCTTCGGCTTCTCTGTTGGCTTTATGAAACTTGACTTTCAACTAAATAAGGAAATTTAAATAGATAGTAACATCGATCTAATCTTGAAAACGTTACCCTTCCATGTCTAATGTCATATAATCTGATTTTAGCGTCCTTACCACCACTCAATAAATTCGTACCGGCTGCGTTTACGTCAATACAATTGATCTCGTTGAGTTTCTCTTGAATAAATGAAAGATTTTTTTGTCAATAGTTGTAAATTGAATAACCCGCATTGTGTAAACGCAAAAGCATAGTTGTAGGTTGTAGTGTAGATGTCGCTGTGACGCATAGATAAAAATTATGATTCGTCGTACCTTCAAGAAACTTTTTAGCGGAGTTTTCCTCATATTTACATTGATAAATATACCCAGAAACTCCAGCCGCGAAAAATGTCTCATCATTACCCGGTACACAGCGAACAGACATCATCGGTAAAGAATCGTCGACGGTTTCTTCTTTAACAACATATTCGGGCTGTCCGCTTTCAACGTTAGTAACCTTAAAAGTGTTTAATTCGCATTTAAGTGTAATACAGTGAAATCGCCCTAAATGTTACGTCGATAGAACCGTTTCCATAACTGGTTATCAATTTGCTGTTGTCATTGCTGAAACGTAAACAGAAAACGCCGTTTCTTTCATGCGGTACCGGTAAGCTATACAGAACTCGTGTCTTCTTAAAATGCTCATCCATCTGCGCGCTGCCCTTCTCCAAAAACGTGTACCGATTCAATTTATCGGACGCCTCGGGCTGGGTGGATTGTGCCGTTAAATGTTTCTTCCCCGACGCCATTTTCGCCTCTTCCAGGAGCTACAACTGCAACTGGACTTCTTCAGCTCCTATCTCTTCTGTTTTTTTTACACTTCGCGACTATTTATAGCAACAAGACGGGTTGACATGTTGTTTGCGTCATCGCGCAGTGACAGGCGTGACAAAATTTAGGCGCTGAAACGCAGATCTACACAAATTGTGTTCTGGCGCAGGATGCGTAAGAATTCTTGCGGAGACGAGGAGGTAAGAGGGTTAGCGAACGCGAGGCGATGAAAGTTTACGAGTGTTTTTGTGACGTTTCAGAACAGTTTGAATGAGTGCAGTGATAGTGACAAGTACACCTTAGATAATCTCGACTTGTTGAATTTGCCGTGAGTATTTTAGTCATCAATTTATTATAGTACGTTTGTTGTGCATACGTAAATAAGCAGAACATTCATTTTAATGATTTTAAACAGGACTTTTTTAGGATATAAAATTATTTTATTGGCATTTCCACTCTACAGAGTTATTATAACGAGGGGTATATTTATTACTTGAGAATTTGAACGTACGTGTATCGTTAATAGATAATGTTACACCTTGCAATTAGAATCATATTGATCATAAAATTATGTGTTTTAGTTAGGTTAGAATTATACAAGTAATGCATATGTTCAAGATACCACTCTGTCATCTTATACTTTGCTTTTAGTATGTAGTTAACTGCGTTGAAACTGACACACGAAAATAATTTACACTATATCTACTTAAGAACGAATTTTTGTGTGATATACGTGAAAATATAAAATAGATAAAATGCATTTAGGTTATATAACTGTCAAACGCTACTACCAATAGATGGATAAATGGCAATCGTTGAACTGTATCCTAGGGAACTGAAATTTTACAAAAATGTGAAGCCGGGCTACACAGATAGTATTCCCAGTTCAATGTTTATACTTTCAGAATTATGTGCGCTTGAAAATTCAGTAGGAATCAGTAGATTAGTAATAATAAAATAAGTCCTGGAAATATTGATAAAATTTTATATGAGCATGTAGGCAAGTTCCCGGTGAGCAAAGTTAAAATTTCCCGCAATTATATTCAATAACTTCAGCTTAAAGGTATGCAAATCAGAGATAATATATTCAAATAACCATTAATGCAATAAACACAAAATCGTAGGTAACTTCATGCTTTAATGTTGAATTTCCTAAAAATAATTGCGGGAAATTTGAATTTTGTTTACTGGGTTGTCGCATTTTATATGCGCACTTTTTTTTGTTACTGCTAGTACCGCATTCCCTCTCATAAGATGTTCAACTACATTTCATGACGATGAAGGATTCTGGTAGTTTGGTAGTAACAGTAACTAATAAAAAAGGTTCTCAAAATTATAATTCAAGCGAACTCCTATACAGATTAGTAAAGGAAGATCTATTATTTCATCAATGTGTACAGAATTTAAAGGATAATTTTTTTTTACATCAGTGGATTAATAACACATTTCAATAGATAATAGTTAAAATTTTCCAGTAATAATCAAATTGGTAAAATTGCAAAAACATGCAACCATAGTAAGTATCTTGAATTGAGTGTGAACAAGTTATATCTACTGGGTGATTATTTTAATAATATGCTATTGTTGTTTAGTGTGTGCTGTGTTCTGTTTGTATCGCATCTTTTGTTCTTTTACTCATTAATATTTCAAAACCAATAGGTATTAATATCTTGGCCAATATACGCCATATTTATATCAAAGTTTCTAATCCATTTAAAAGAATAAGAAGAGCAACATTTAATAGTTATTTTTTTAAAGTACAGATGTCGTTGTTTCAATTTCATTTCATTTTCTAATGAGACCACTTCGCCCTCCATCTGATCACGTCTAATTCGTAGTTTTATCATGCAAAAACCACATACATATCTGCTAGTATTAATGGATGTCGGTACATTTGACACAGTCTTAATTTATTGCTATACTAGTCTTTTTTTTGCAATTTTGAAAACGTGTTTCATACGGAGAAAGTGTAAATATAACGTTATTACGATTATTTGATCTGGGAACATAAAAATTTAATAAATCGAATAAATATGGAACATAAATTTTGCCGGTTCGATTGTAAAAAGACATATATAACAAATTCTTTTAAAAGATCGTCATAACTGTAATTACGCCATAGAAAATAATAAATATTTACGCTAGTATCCAGTTTCTAACATCTTTTTCTGTATTATTTCCAGCATGTCAATGTAAGACAAGTTTCCTAGATTTCATATGAATAATAAGTGCATTATAAGTTCTAATTAATGCAAAAATATTCAGCAGTTTTATATAAACAAATCTAACACATCCTTAAACAACTTACTTATTGTTTAATATTTACTCTTTTTAAATTATGATGATGTAATAAATGACGAAATATAATAAGTAGTAGTTTGCTTCCTACTAAAAATCCTGGATTTTTCACTAACTTATATTTAAATGATAGGCAGTTCCCTAATAGCCAAATTTAAATTTTCCGCAACTATTTTTAATAAATTCAACATAATGGCATTAAAATAACTATTGGTGTAGTATAAAATAGTGGGTAGTTTTATGTTTCAACGTTGAAGTTACTATGAATAATTGCGGGAAAATTAAATTTGGCTATTAGGGTTATTAATGCTTACACTTTATCTACACAGGTAGTTAAATCTTCCTGCAGACTGTAGGGGTCAATCAAAGACTTGTTCTGCTAAAAAAAAATTAAATGATCTGCTTATTTAAGAAAATCAGAATAGCTGCAACGCTGGTGATATCATCAACATAAAGAAGGAATAACAAAGACCCAAAACAGATCCTTGGAGAACGCCGAATGTGGAAAATGACATTTGCAATTAAAATATTCTACATAAATTGTTTCGATCACTCAGAAATATCGAATTAGAACAATAAGGCAAAAATGTTATCAGAAACTCCATACTCAGATCATTTCCTTAAATAATACTTTTGGGAAGTCCGTGAACATTGTATCGACCTGGTATTGCCTAAGGCTTCAGAAGCATAATTTGTAAAAGAATATAATTTCGCTGCCGTTGACCTGTCTTTATAAACCAATGTTGGACAGTTAAGAACTTAGTATTCCATATTGCTAATTAATAAAAAAATTTTAATTAGGAAAACCTTTTAAACAATTAAAACCTTAAAGAATATTATTTGTTGTAAACCTTCTGAAAACATGATACATATATTATACAAAAAGCAATCTCTATGCACCTTATGTTACAAGGTATACAGGGTGTTCCTAAATATCATGTACATAAGGCAGGGGGTAATTATTTGGTTTATTTTGTGCCTAAAATTTCATATATAGACCTAGGTCTGCAAACGCTTCGTTGCCAATCTGCAGGGTGTTGAAATTTCAAGATTTTCTCACTTTTTGCTGTATAGCTCCTACAGTTTTTGAGATATTTTGCTCAAATTTGGAAGGTAGGTTACGCTATAAGGCCTGCATCATTAGCCATGCAATGATGATTGTAATCTACAGGTGTAATATTTTTTCGGGTCATGCCTCTTTCCCACCCTGAAGTTTTTTGCATGCGCCACTGCTAGATTCTAAAATACGCAATAAATTTTCTGTCTTGTTTAGAAACTTTTTGATCTCTTGTTTTTTTTCTTATCTCTGAACCGTTTCGAGAAAAAAAATAGAAACAATTTTCTGTAATTCGCCAGAGAAAATTAAATTTTTAAAATGGTCTAGCAGGCTCTGGCTTTATTCAGATAATCACTTGAGTTTTTAATTTGACAACTGACATTAGAAATCGTAACTTGTGTCTGTATAAGTAAAGTTTCAAATTTGCAAACGTGTAAGGTGTAAAAGTGTTTTAAATACACGTTATAATTTTGTAAATATGCCAAATTTCACTAATTCTGAAAAGGCTGACATGCATTTTAACTACGGCCTTGCGAATGGAAATGCAAGAGAAGCCAGGCGTCTGTACATGGAGCGCTATCCAATAAATGATACCCGATCATCGAATATTTTCAAATATTCATGGCGTCTTGGAGAAACTGGACTTTAAAAAGAATACTAATGATGCAGGTAAACCACGTACTGTTAGAACACCACAGATCGAAGAGGCTGTTCTGAATGAAAATAGCAGACATCCTCGCACCAGCACCAGAAAAATCAGTGAACATTTAAATATTAGTCATCAAGTTGTTTGGCGTATTGTACGTGTTTCCCTGCTATACCCTTACCACATTCAAAGAGTGCAGGCTCTTCTTCCCCGAGACTTCCCTTTAAGGATTGATTTCTGCCAATGGTACCTTAATAAGCTAGCAGCAGACCGCATTTTTAATTGTAAAATCCTTTTTACCGATGAAGCGAATTTTTCAAGGACTTCAATTATGATTTCCACAACAACCACACGTGGGCAGATGAAAATCCACATGAAATTGTACAAGCGTTTTCAAGAACAGTTCTCTTTAAATGTATGGGGTGGTATATTGGAGATAATTTGATTGGTCCTTGTTTTTTGCCTGGTCGACTTACTGGTCAGTCATACAGGCTGTTTTTGCAGAATGAATTGCCTTTATTACTTGAAAACTTGCCCCTTTTACTTAGAAATCAAATGTGGTATATGCACGATGGCGCCCCATCACATTTTTTCTATTTTGGCTCGGGATTATTTAAATGAAGTACATGAATAGGTGATAGGATGAGGTGGACCTCAGCCTTGGCCCCGAGGTCCCCTGACTTAAATAGTATAGATTTTTTCCTGTGGGGACATCTCAAATCTCTAGTGTATACAACACCTGTGAATACTGTTGATGACTTACGAAATCGAATAATCGATGGATTTGAAACGATAAGAAATACTCCAGGAGTATTTGAGAGAGTGCGAGCATCAATGTGAAGAAGAGCGGACGCCTGTATAAGGTTGGAGGAGGACAACTTTTCAACAATTGTTGTAGCATAGTTTCCTTGTCATTGTTATTATTAGGGTTTTTATTGTTATTAGTTATGTTACTTTGTATTGTAATAAACAATGCTAGGAAAACCGGGTCATCCTATTTTTTACAGGTAGTAGCACCTTAACTCTTAAAATTAATAACTCAAGTATTATCTGAATAAAGCCAGAGCCTGCTAGCCATTTTAAAAATTTAATTTTCTCTGGCGAATTTACAGAAAATTGTTTTCTATTTTTTTTTTCTCGATAACGATCAGAGATAAGAAAAAATACAGAGATCAACAAGTTTCTAACAAGACAGAAAATTTATTGCGTATTTTAGAATCTAGCAGTGGCGCATCGCAAAAAAGTTCAGGGTGGGAAAAGAGGGCATGACCCCGAAAAAATTATTACCCTGTAGATTTACATCATCATTTGGCATGGCTAATGATGCAGGCCTTATAGCGTAACCTACCTTCCAATTTGAGCAAAATATCAAAACTGTAGGAGCTATACAGTAAAAAGTGAAAAAATCTTGAAATTTCAACACCCTGCAGATTGGTAACGAAGCGTTTGCAGACCTATGTTTATATGAAATTTTTGCACAAATAAACCAAATAATTACCCCCTTCCTTATGTACATGATATTTAGGAACAGCCTGTATATTAGGTGTTCCATTCAAGATGAATTATATTTAGTCAAGTATTTTTCTTTTCTGATTATCTAACATAAAACAGCCAGCATAATTATTGTACCATTTACCCTTGCACAGCGTAGAATTACCTCTAATGCCACATCCCCACGCGACCAATCGACGAAACGAAAGAAACAGTTCATCTCGAAGGAAGGCGGAGACGACAAGAACTGCCACCGCGGCAGAGAGTCCCGTTACCAAGTAATCACCGTCATTAAGCGTGCTATCGAACAAAAACAATTACCATTGGCAATCGCACAGGCAGATAACTATTGACAGATGACAGGTTTTTTTTTACATGGGGAGAACAAATTTCTGAGTTCCTTTCGCAAACACCAAAATAGCGACGATTCATTAGAGGATTTCGAGACACGACGAAAATTTACGTGAAAGTAATTTCGAGGTAAGTCACTCACGCGTTAACCGGATCTATCATTCGCGGTCGTGCGCGATTTTTTACAACTGTCAAAGTTATCTGTGCAATTCCGAATTGACCGCGAGGACAGCTAACGCTTTGTTTTTTTTTGAGGGTAGAAGCAAAGTAAACCAGGGGGTGGCGACTACTCCCCCATAGTCAAGCCCAGCTTGGGAAAAAGCGATAAGTCGTCCATCAAAAGTAAGTACGCCTCCAAAAAATAATCGCTTTTTCTAATCTACTAATAAAATCTTTAGGCGCCGCAAACTCAAGCACCAGTGACCCTGGAGGTACTGACGACAAGAGTTTGATTTACATCTACAGCGAGCAAGAGCAAAAAGAATCAAGGATATCAAACACTACGAAGAGTTTTTGGTGCCACGTCAGAAGAAGAATAAGTTTTCTTTGAGCAGAGCCCATTCTCCTCATTTTGTTCATAATTATAGGTAAGACGATTTCCAAAGATTGTTGTAACAGTATGGCAAATTACTCCTGTCAACTTAATATCATATGTAGTTGAAAAAAAATATATATATATACAGGTGTCCCACCGAACTGGTTCATTAGAATTTTTCGAAGTTCCAGTAGGAATTTGAGTGTGAAACTTGCAGAGTAGTCATGGCTGACTATGATCTATGTAAAAATAATACTTTCAGCCTTGTAGCGCTTATGTTATACAGAGTATCGATATCAACTTTCTTATTTTAAATGGAATAGTGCATGTTTTATGGATCCAGTGTATTGCAGGCATCATTTGTGATGAGTTTGTATTAATGTTTCCTATTCCTAAAGTTAATCGTTTTTGAGATATTTGCAATTTTGTCAAAACGACAAACGTTCGACGACTCTTTCCAATAAACTTAAATAACACATAGGTTATTAGATATTAAGATATTCTACTGATGTGGATGCATGTACGCGGTCATAGGTATTGACTACGAGAAGCCATAACTACAATATCTCATACAGGGTGTTCAGAACTTACATATGTCCAATAAGGATACTTTTAAAGTACAAAAACTTTATTATTTCAAATGCACTGAGAGAAATGTCCTTTTCATTTAAAAGGAATTGCATTAAACCAAAAGTTTTTGCGTTTTCTATATGACCGACACGATTTGGTGTTTCCTTGAAAAGGAATATAATTTTAAATTCACGCATTTCTTCGGAAATAATATATATTTTTCGTTGAAACCCGTTTATTCTTTTAAGTGAAAGATATTGATAGTTGATTCAAGTCCTCCTTATTTTGAACTTGAAAGCTATGCAGATTGATAGAAAACCGAAAGTATGTTGAATCAAGAGGTCTGTCCTTTTCTTATAACATTTATTCAATTTAGACTTAAGCGTAAACACAACAAAATGCCGTGATCATTTTCAATCGAAATGAAAATGAATTATCTCCAAAAACCCATGCAGTAAGGAGGGATTTGCCGTTAAAATATTGTAAATCTCAGTAAGTGTTGGGGGAAGTTGGTAGCAGTGATCACCCTACTCTAGTGTGCCGTTAAAGAAATCGTCCTTTCAATGGCGATGACTCCTATCAGATGTTGTTCTAGTAAATATACCAGATTAGTATGTTACGATCGTAGTTTCCAGATTTTTCCGGTTTTGTGCGAAATATTATCTGTTACTGGAATGAAATAGGAGATGCGCCATCTATACGACAATTTCTCTACTACACATAAGTATACCTGCTCATCTGCTGTACTATATGGGGAGAAAACTGCTATATGAAAATAAATTTATATGCCATATTTATTTTTACTTCCATGTAAATATTTAGTTAAGTTAATAAATACTGCGCTAGCTTCAAATAAATCTACTATCTAAATTATTTGTTCGATCGAATACTGGAATATTTTTAATATTCCTAAATCAAGTAATAATTTAGTAACTGTAACCAAATGTAGGAAAAATGGTTGAAAACAACAAGATCGTTTTTCCCGTGTATAACAGTTTTAAAATCTTCAAACACTGTATACTACTGTAAAGTTCCTTGGCTTATAAGTAAATCAGCATTAACTGAAAAGATTCCAATTATCTCTGAAATTTCTTTAACCTCACGCGAAAAATATTCACCTTTGTTTATTATTGTTTGTGTATCTGAGACTTATGCACGTGGGAACATGAATAAAACTAAAACACTCCCGTAAAAAAGCACTCAGCTTGAATACAGGTGCTTGCATTTTCGTTAAAAGGCAATGTTTTAAATCAATGTATACATGTCGTTCCACGCAAATAACCAAAACGTCCGGCTTTTTATTTTAAAATACTGTTTATAATTCAATAATGCTTAAAAGAAACTAAACTATGATGTTAAATATGTACATAATAATAACAGTATAATAGGTAATGTGTATTGTCTTACTTAAACAGAAGTTATAAAGACATTATGAAATATTAATCAAAATTAAGGTGCATTCCATTTAATTACGGTTACTTTTCGTCGAAAAGCATGTATTTGAGAAGAAAATAGTCTTGCGACAAAACAGCACGCTACTTTGAATTAAAATAAACACTTTTCGGGAGAAAAGGTATTATTTTCGTTGAACGTGATAAAACCAAAAGTTATAGAACTTTTTATTCAATGCAATCTCTTTTCCAAGTGTGGAACGTGGTATTTTTCAATATCAAGTTCGAAAAATTGTAATGATCCAATTCGCTGGGACACCTGTATAGTGTAACATTTTAGGGGTTCAAAGGTCAAATAATCACACCGGCGATATATTTAATAAAGGTATTTATTTCAGCATTTAAAGCCTATGAAAATAAAATTACACTACTAAAAATACTAATTAATGAAATAGCCTACTATTTATTCAATTTCTTTCCGTTATTATTTATTTGAACTGATTTATTTTCACCGCTCGCTCACTCGTTTCGCCTTCCCTATTAACATCTCCAATACGCTTGGCTCTGGATTAAACTGAAATTTCGAGTAATTTTCGCCCTAGGAATGTCCATTGCGAAATGACGCTTTATATACTAGTGCCCTCTATGAGTATGTTTCCTAATCTCCGCTCTAAAGAGGGTGGCGCCATCTGCCGGGTCAGCAGGAAAACCAAATTTCAAATTTAAAAATAGGCGCGCGCCACAGTAGCTTCATATTTCGCCTTTCAAATGATAACAGTATGAATGAATGAAAAAATTAATATATAAAAGCTAGCCTTTAGTTTAGTGAAATTAGGGCAAAATAATATAAAGCAACAAAAATCTGATGGTCGTACAGAAAAAGATACACTTCATTTTTTCTCTTAACGATTCCTGAAATATCCTGGTATAGTAGAAAAAGTTCGTTCCCTTAATTTGTCTTGGTCTAATAGTTGATTTTTTATTAAATAACATCTACATAATCTGGCTTTTTTTTTAGGCGTTTAAGGGATCATAGCCCATCAGTCACATTAACTAACAAAATATAACATATAACATTAACTTTAACATTAAATTTGAATTCCACATTTCTTGATAAAATTCATTAGTACTTTATAAACCTCAATATCATTGCATTCCAGAATAGGTATTACAGCTGTTGGAAAGATTACTTTATGTTTTACTAAGCCGGCAATCAGCTCACGACGTTCTAATTCATTTTTTGGCATCCGAGGAACAAGGGTTCAAATCAGCTAATTCGTAACACACGAGCAAGCAGGTGAATCAATTTATCTTTAATCTATAGAGGTGTGCTGGAAAACTACCTTGCCCAAATTTCATCCTAGCGATTGTGGGAGAGAAAATAGCGGGAACCACGCGACACTATCCCAACGGGAATGAAACACAGATGGGTGGATTTGGTGTACTGTGTGGGGTTTTCTTTGCATATTGTTTGCCATCTCTTCTCCCACTTTTCGCGAAGAAAATAACATCGAATTTTGGCACTAACCTCCCTCATGTAAACAGTTTTATGGATAGCTTCGTCGTTACCTATTGCCTCCCGAGCTAAACACTCCTCCTCCTCATTAGGAATTATACCAGCCTGAGCTTTCACCCAAAAGAACTTAACTGTCCTGTGTTGCTTCTCCAATTCAACACAGCTCAATAGAACATCCAACACCAATGGGATGCATTTTTTGAAAACCATTTTCTTTTTCGTAGAGCTTTAAAAGCCTCAGAGAATCAGTCATAATAGCAAATTTTTCTACACCCAGGTGCTTTACATACTCAAGAGCCTCCACAATTGCATTAGCTTAATCTGGCATTACAACGAAGAATATGCAGCCATCAGAGCTTTGTTGTTTTGAACGTACGAGTAAAAATCTCTTCACCACACTATTTTCATAATTCGAAGTAAAATCGAATCCATTGAATTTAAGTGAAAAGACAACGATGCTAACTTAACGTTTTATGTATTCAAGTTACGTAAACAATCAAACCGAAAACACGATACAAACCAAACATGTTCGTTTCCATGTATTTAGCTTCTACACATCATTAACTCAATTCAAACCATGCTGTCTTGAAGGAATTGCGTCAAAATCTTTTCTCCCCCACTTGATATCTTTCTACCTTTGATTTCTGCAACCCTCATCCGTAATATACTTCTGATTGATCAAGGAAGAGTCCAACCGAATCGCAGAATCGGCGCAGGCACGTGTTTCCTTTTAAGGAAACTCCAAGTGGTAACTCAAGGTTTAGCGCCAAGCAAGTAGCGTTCCAGACCGATATATAAGCGTCCTGGTAGCCGACCCCACCACCACTGCGGTTAACATAGAAACGGTCGATAATATGCCCAGAGACGGCGACTATTCCAAAGATTCTGCCATGGATACTATAATGAACCAAGTAGGTTCATCGAATCGCATCCGATCAAAAATTATCAATTTCGCTTTCCACAGGGGCTTGGTTCAGTCTAGGGTCGCTTTTGGTGGGCAGGCTCGCAGATGCCCCTGTCAGAAAGGAGAAGGAATCCTCAGAGTACGAAGGCAAGGCCACCCACGAGATTCTAGATCCTGAATTGAATCTAAACCGTTTGGGTTACACGGCTGGAGATGCCATAGATTGGAATGAAATTACATTGCCGGAGAAGAAAAATTTATATTTGGAATTATATGCTAGAATCACGAATTTTACGTAAGTCGAATTTGCTTTGGGAGTAAAATAGGTGTTGTAAATTGAAATTGGTATCCACTAGCAATGCTGATTGTAAAGTTTACATCGACAATGAAGAATTTAATTGCCACTTGATCGTCCTCCAGTGCTATTCTGAGGTCTTTCACACTTACGTAGCTGTCAAGAAAGTTGAGCTGCCTTCGGTAAAATCTTATTTATAAACCTCATATCTTTAAACTGCATGATTTTATTCCTCCAGGATAAATGCAGTGCTGCTTCGTTCGCCTTCATATACGAATGGATGATAACTGGTGATCCCTCCTACAGGGAACTGAACAGGGAGAATGTCTTAGACATCTTCAACGCGGCCAAATACTTGAAGATTAGAGGTACACCGATACAAGTAAAAAAAGCTTAAATCCTCTATCCTCAAAACCGATTCGCAAATCTAGACTTGATCGAGCAATGCTGGGCCTTCATCGACAACCAGGACGTCTTCTCGGAAGACACCGCTTTCCTCCTTTACGTAGACGCCAAAGAAAAGAATCTACCAGAGGTGAGAGAATTGATGCTGCCGCGTATACAGAAGTTCTTCCTCATGCTGGTCAGTTCGCAAGATTGGCTCGAGTTGGAATTGGAAGACGTGCAGAATTTCTTGCAGTCTAACTATATTTGCGTCAATTGGTAATTCAAAAAAAAAAAAAATAGTTTGTGTGTGTGTTTTAAGTGGAAAAGATCTAAATTTAGCGAAATGGAGATATTTATGTCGGCCGTGAGGTGGTTGAAGCATGATTGGGAGAGTCGAGATCAATATAAGGTGCAACTTTTGAGTTCTGTCCGATTTGGGAATATTGCCCTCCGTGGCAGTTGGTGGATATCAAGAGGAATCCCGATAATCCTGATTTTAAGGAGTTGGCGAAGGATCCTGATATCTGTAAGATGATTGACGATGGATTGGCGTAAGTCTCTTTTTTTCTGTTGTAATAATTTTATTAGTTTCATGTAGGTATTCTTTATTATTACATTGGAGAGCTTAATCTTTTACAGAACATCTCTACTTTATAGTTTTCTTTAAGTCTTCTTGTAATATATTTTCCATAAATCATTTGCGTTAGCAGATGAATTAGAGGTATATTCACGAAAGAAAGAAAAATATTCACTATTGTAAGCATGTTTGAGATTAGGAAACAACCTTTTACTAGTAACAATTTCTTTATTACCACTCATACATAAGATGTACTATATAAGTAGATTTAACGCAGTAAATGACAACAAATAAATAGTAGCCATTTTGACTTCAGATTGACTTTTTCTCTCTAATATAATGTTTACTTTTTTGCTTTTAATTCGGATAATGACAAGTAAATACATTCTGTAAACAACAAACGTCAACGTTCACATATACAGCGTGATTCTCAATATGTGCGACAAACTTTAAGCGCTGATTCCTGGGGTTATTTTGATCATAAAAGTTCATATGAGTATATGTCCAAATTCGCTTCTAAAGTTGTACAATGTTTAATAGTAAGTTAACATAATTAATGTTTTTATTATAAATTAACAAAATAATTAGTAAAACAAAATTAACTTATACTAACTGTCGAAAATGACCGCCCCCAACTGCAATACAAGCTTCTATCCTCCGTCGTATTGACTGGCGAGTCCGTTCTAAAATACCAGGGGTATTTCGGATTGTTTGAAAAGCTGCGATAATACGATTTCTCAGTTCATTGACATTTTCAATGGGAGTCGTATAAACTAATGATTTAAGGTGACCCCAGAGAAAAAAGAATTTAAGTCTGGAGATCGAGGAGGCCACGCTGTGGACCTCCCGTCCTATCCACCGATCTGATACGTATGTCCAAAAACTCGCGAGCAACTAAACTAAAATGCGCTGGAGCACCGTCATGCATAAAATACATTTGTAATTCTTAATTGCAACGGAACTTCTTCCAGCAGTAGTGGTAGCTCGTCTTCAAGAAAATTGCGGTATACCTCGTCATTTAACCGCATCGGTAAAAAATGTGGACCTATCAAGTGATCTCCAACAATTCCGGCCACACATTGACAGAGAATTGATGTTGATGGCGGGCATTCACTAGTTCGTGCGGATTTTCTTCGGCGCATATGTGATTATTATGAAAATTAATAATCGCGTTTCTAGAGAAAGTAGCCTCGTCGGTGAAGAATATTTGAGCCAAATAGTCAGGATTTTGGGCGATTTTGTGTTGCATCCATTGACAAAAAAGCCACTCTTTGCGGAAAATCTGCCGGCAAAAGTGCCTGCACCCGTTGAATGTGATATGGATACAACAGTTGATCTTTCAATATTCTCCAAACTGTGGCCTGACTAATGTTAAAGCAAACGCAATTTTCTAGTGCTTGTAGTAGGATGTTCCTCAATTTCATTTAGTACCATTTCTTCAACTTGTGGAGTTTTCACTGTAGATGGGTGCTCGTTATCAATCGTCCGTTTTTTTAAATTTCCCGTTCCACTAAGACGCTGGTGAAGACGGGTAAATATTGAATGATGGGGGATGATACGGTTCGGGTATCGTTCTTCATAAAGACGTCTAGCAGCACGCGAATTTCCATTGGCAAGATCATAAACGAAATACATATCACACATCTCAGCATTCGCGTAATTCATTTTAGAAAACAGAAACTGGCAATAAACTAAATGAATACTCTGACAACTATTGACAAATATTGAAATGACGAATAAACAATTCCCTCTCAACACAATAGTTTTTGAAGAACCAACTGTGATATTATATCGTGTTATACTTCATAATTTATTATTAAACATTCAATAAATTTAAAACCAAACCGTTTTGGACATATACTCATATGAACTTTTATGATCAAAATAACCTCAGGAATCAGCTCTTAAAGTTTGTCGCATATATTGAGAATCACCCTGTATATGAACGACTCTCATCTCTATTTATCAAACGTCCGTTACTCACAATTAGTGCTACTAACATTCGGCTTTTTCTGACAAGTTCTGGACCTCAAAAACTTTCAATCGCAATATCGCGCTAGACGGCGCTTCCTTCTCTGAGGTCTCGAACTAAGAGTTGTCTTTGGAGTTGCATCACAGATTGCTTCCTCTTTTGCCATTGTAGACTTCCATTCTTTATCCATCGGGATCTCTATTGAGGCTTCGTCGTCTGTTGCCTCTTCGTCCTGATCTGTTATTTTTCATTCGTCGATTGATTCGAAATCTCTGTTCTGGTCAACGTTGTTCCTTTTCAGGACGTCTACTGACACAATTCCAGTGTAGAATTTCTGACTCCGCTGAGTTTCCAGTAAGTCGAAGATCCGATATCGGTCATTGGGGTATACATCTGTTACAATGCAGGGGCTCGCATACTTTGGGAGTAGTTTTCGATTTTGGCTCTCTTTTGATAAATACCAATTCTCCGGGTAGGTACTCTTTTATTGTATCAATTGTTCAATAGTAGCTAATCTTCATTGGGAAATGTCATTCTCGTCAGTGCAATCGCTCAATTCGTTAGCTAATGGATGTCCGTCATATGCTCTGGGTGTGAAGTTGAAGAGCAGGTTGAAGGGTGTCGTCTTTATTGCCTGATTGTAAATATTATGCAAGCGGTATTGGACTCTCTGCCAAGGTGTCTGGCCTAATCTCTTCCTTCTGCATCTCTCGTGAGGGCTGCTAGCATGGGAGTGATTGGCCTGTTCAGTCGTTTCACCTGGTCACTGGCATTCTTGATATGGATAGTATTTCTTCTTTCACACAGCTTTTCGAAGGGTTTTCCTGCTTATGAGGTACCTCTATCAGTTAACTATTATTTTCCGAGGGCCTAAGATGTCATAAATCTCTTCTACGTACCTAGCTGCTCTCTGGGAATTTGTTTAGCTGCCCTCATCACTACAAACTTTGTGAAACCATCTGCACCAACTATAATATACTGATTACCTCTTTTACTCTTAATAAATGGTCCGAAGTGATCAATATGGATCCTGTCATAGGGCATACCAATCTTGTCAATTGAGTGCAAATATCCTGGCTTTTATGGTAGAGACACGGTGAACAGGATCCAATGGCGTTTTAATCTTAGGAACCAGTCATTTTCTTGAATCTTCTTAACGAACTTGTCCAAGCCTATATGTTCCAGATCGTCGTGGAACATTTTCACAATCTGCCATTGCTTTTTCTTCCGGAACTACCCATAATTTCCTTTCATCTTGCTTCTTGTACAACCACTCATCTATTACTTCATAATTTTTCATTTTTGGTGTAAATTAAAGGAGAAAACTGAAGCATCTGATGCTAAAATAATGTTTGATACTTGTTTGTGTTTCTTTTTCTCCGCTTATTTTCATAAACCCTCTGATTGATTTTCTGTTGGACAGTGCAATATAGAAAGGCCGTGGCATATTTTCCTAGCAGAAGGGTGATCATTGTATTCTCATCCCGCTGTAGATTTCAGCTCCAGTCCAGTTTTCCTCTCTAAATAAAATCAATTCTCCGAATCTGTCTGGATTACAGATGGATTGATTCCAGCTTTTTTGTGGTCTGATCTCATTCCCAAAAGGTTGCCTTCCACATGATGAACAATATTATTGTGTCCCAATTTTGCTTGTCTGCCACTTGCTGGTTTTCGCAATCCGAAATACTTGGAGTCAAGGATTATGCAAAAATATTTCACTTCCTCAGTTGTTTGACCAGCTGAATTTTATGCGGATGCATGTGAAGATCTTGTTTCAGAATGGGTTGAAGTGATCCCTAGCTGTGAAAAACGTCTTCCTGTTGAGGTTATAGCTTCTTCTTCAACATTTTCCTGTACATGTTGAATATTTTCAATGGATCTTACTGTTCGCAATGCTATTATTAATGGTAGTGGCGTCATAGCGTCTTAAGTGACGCAGTATCTTTATATTATTCGCATTATGTTAGTTTTTCCGAGCTGATGGAGATATACCAGGATATCTTAGTATCATTAGAAGAATTCTTTCAGATTTGTCATCATCAAGTATTGGTACGGCCAGGAGAACGACGATTACCAACATTGGAACTCTATTTTGGCCTTGAAGGAGCCCCCGCCGCGCAACTGGAGTGGCATGGACAAGACGTACTTCACCTATCGCGAGTTCCTCATCTATCTGGACCAGTATCGCAGGAACCAGATGATCGAGAAGTCCAAGCCTAAGGAACGTAAGAGGCGGGCGATGCACGATCTGAAGACCACGCCCAGGCCGTCTTCCGAGAAATTGACGCCGAAAATGCCCACAATGGACGAGTTCCTGTCCACCAGGAAAACACCACCGGTAGGTAGCGCGAACCAACAGCAACAGCACAAGAAGGTCAATAACGTCGTGTCTTGAGAAGTAACTTGAGAACGGAAAAATAAAAAAATTATCAAACCGTCGCTAGAGAAAATTCCAGCCATTGTCCTTTTATCACCAGAAACGCACATGTCTTTTTTTTAATATTTTGTCTTCCTGTCTCTGAATATTTTTCTGTCCTTTCCACATATCTCTGTTTTTTTCTATTTGTTTTTATCTTTTTATTAATAAAAAAAATAAGTATTTTGACTTTTAATGAATTAATTATGGGAGGGGGTAATTATTATAATAATTATTACGATAGTAGCAGTTGAAGGTAAGTCGTCCTAAAAATAGACTAAATTCCATTACTGGTAATCCCCCAATATTATGCAGGTGGACTTCAAGTATCAATAATTTTCAACCCAATCTTTCTTCCAAACCAGTTCTTCAAAAAGCTAAAGGTAAGTTTTGCAATGTAAGTGCCCCCTCTTTACGCCTTTGTAAAAATTAATGAAAATGTATAAAAAAAAAGGTAAAAGTGGACGCATTGTGGTGACTTACCCTTTCCCATTCAAATCGACTTACCAAGCACTTACAATGCAAAACTCTTACCTTGCCCCCTGTCACGGCTTTTTCGTTGTTAAGTGGGATTATTTCCTTTCCAGTCCGCCGATACACGCAGAAAATCGTTGGCTCAACCGTATTCAAGATACGCAAACATGCACAGAGCGGCCACGATCATCCAAGCGGCTTTCAGGGGACACCTGACCAGGAGGCGGCTCAAACAACGTCTCCAGTGTGCGCCCATCGTACGAAAAAGACGTACGAGCTACGACAGAGCCTATCAACTCGTCAGAGAGCGTTCTGCTAAGGCGGATAGCCATTATTACCGCTCCGAATCAACTGACAGAGTCTACGGGAAGCCCAACCAGAAGATCATGTCTATGCTTTTGACTAATATGAGTCCCGAACGACCGAGAACTTGTTCTCAATCGCAGATGTGAGTCGCATTCGCTTTTTCTTCAATATAAATTTTTATTTTGACAGTAATTTGACATTTTACACTCTTAATCGGAATGCTAACATACAGAGGAAAATGTTTAATCAACGAAAAGATAAGACGTGCGACGATTTGGCGCCCTAAGAGAGAGGGCGCCACTGCATTCATTGTAATGACGTTGATTCTTACTGTCATCTGTCATTGAGCATAACTAAGAATATTTAAACATTGTTGATGGAATAATTCTAACTCGTTTTTAAACCAATTTAATGTTATTTGGTTTGTTCTTTGCTGTTTTGATATTTAATAATGATAATAATAAAGTAATAATGTCTTTTAGTATGTTCCAACACAAGTCCCGAACTACAATTCGGAAGAATATCGAATTCTAAAATTCCGATTACCTAAAATCCCTAGCAAATTACGAATTATTAGAGAATTATTTGAATTTCAAATATGCCTTTTTACTTGGAACAATTTTTGTAGTGTAGTAGAGTTCCAGTAGATGGCGTGTAATTCACATGCAGTGGGTGCTGGTACAAATATGCTTTGGATTGCTTGGGATTGTCGTAGATGTGGTAGAGGTTATGCTTAATAATTACGGTAATTATTACTGGATACATTAAGTAAAACTGAGTTAAATCCAATTTTTTTGTAAAATGGATAGTGAGTATCAGATATTTTAGATATGTTTGTGTGTCTAATAATCAATATTATCTAGCTGTTGCAAATAATCCGCACATAGTATTATCATTACTACATTGATTTACGCTTACTACATTGATATTTTCCCATATACTTACTTGCAGTTGTTGGAATTTCTGAATACAAGAAGAAACACACTGAGTAGTCACGGAAAGCCACATTAAAATTATTAGATATGTATAAAATAAAATGCAAAGATCCAAAGCTAAATAGAAAAAATATGTGGAAGATAATTTCCAGTGTATTAAAAAAAAAAGTAATGAAGAATATGACGAATATCATTGCGAAAACAGATTCAAAACATTGACTAAGAATTATAAAAAAAAACATTTGGTTGAACAAAACAAACCTGGAAACAGTAGAAAAGTTTTTGAGTATGCCACAGAAATAGACAGCTAGTACAGATAGAACCCCATAATATGGAGGAGAACGAACAACAAAATGATAAAGCGAAAGAAAATTTAAAAAAGAAGACAAAGTATAGGGTGGATGTGGTTGATGATATACGAGCTGATTTGAAGGAATATCACAAAAGAAAAATCGAATACATGGAAAACAGGCAAAAAATAAATGAGGAAAGGTTAGAAGTGGAAAAACAGAAGTTAATGGAAATAAATCAATATTTGCGAAAATTCAGAATTATTATATAACGACACTGTATTATCGATGTAATTAATATTTTTGGGTCTTCATCATTGTTCTATTTTAACATCAAAATAATTTATTTTGGTACCTGTATATAACAATAAACAAGAATATTTTATTTACTTATAAAAGTAAATTTTTAAACGTGAACCTTTCTCTTTGTTCTTCTAGTTGTTTGGTTACATATAAATCATATGATAGATTTGTAGAACATTTCACGCAATTTGATGTTTACAATTTGCATCACATCAGTCGGTATAAAAAGATGGATCAGCACATGCACGAATTTAAAATACCTGCCTCTAAAGAAGAATTTCAAATTACAATTCTCGTCAGTTCCGAAGTGATTCAGAGGAGTTGTAGGAACACTGCATTTGAAATCCCACAAAATTCCGAATTATATTCTTTCTCTTGGAACAGAAAAAAGTGAATGCGCAAACTCGAACGAACGAGTATTAATTCGGTACTTGTGTTGGAACATACTATTTATTACCATTCAAATTCCACAGAAGAGGGAGTTTGACGCAGCACATGATAAGTAGCCGTAATTTTGAGTCAAGATTGTATCTCCCTCTCTTGAGAGATGTTCTTTTGTGATTGATGTAAATTAAAAAAGCAAGCTAAAGCATCATAGATTACGAAATAAATACAAATATAAAAATATTGACACTTCTTTATTGTCGGTAAAATTCAGATTATTACCACTGCAGGTCTATAAGGCCGGTTTTACATTATATTGAATTTAGTATGAAATTTTGATATAAATTTGCCATATTTCATAGACTATCATACATAAAAAATTGTTTGTAAATTTCGTCCGAAGTTTTGTACTAATTATTTAGAACCTGTTCTATTTTCTCATTAATTTGACAAACGAAATGTGTGCGCCCAGTGTTTGAATTGTATTTAGCAAAACACATTAACAGGTTGAATTGTTAATTAAATCTTCATAACTTTACTAACCCCGACAAAGACAAAATTGACTTATTATTTAACATAACATTTTGTTAAACATAAAAGTTTTATAAAAAAATAAGTACATATAAAAAATTGCATTTTATTTCTAGAATTATATTTAAGCTTTGGAATTAAATGTGTTTATAAATTATGAGCCTGAATTCAGTTTTCCTGTCACTCAACCATTTCAGTCAGGGAATTAAAATAACTTCTATATTCATCCCTAAATTGTCTTGCAAAATTTGCTATCTATTTTAATCTATTGCCACTTAGTCATTGCATTTTCCTTAAGGTTTTGCTCTTCAATTTCATCTATATATCTATCTTAAGTTTCTAGTAGAACATTTACCTATATAAACTCATAATCACCAAATCACCATTTGAAAATTCAAAGTATTACCAGTCTATTTATCCCTTTATGATTAGAAAAGAAGTAGAATCTATCAGATCCCGGGGTTCATCCAGGCCCGTCAAGACTACATAAAGAATGAGAGATGTTTAGCCATTCGCTTATTGATAAAGGAGTCCAAATAAAAAAATTGACAAAGAATCGTTAGTCCTTAATTCGGAATTTAATAAATTTAGAATGCATCTTCCTTCATTTTGCCTACTTACTCAATTTTTACACCATATTTTACGAGACTAGCTATCGTAGTTGCATTCAAACAAGATAGACACAACAGCAACACTTATAATATCGATTTAATAATAATAATAATAATTTATTAAGCTGCCAACAGAAAAGATCCATTTACAAGACAACAGCAACAATAAAATAAGTGTACATATACATATATATATAAATATATCTAATAGAAGCAAAGTTACTTAATCTAAACTATCATTAAATAACATCTTATTCGGCATAAGAAAGGAAAAAAGTATCTTAAACACTAAAGTTAAGCAAGATATTAAAGTTAAAGTAAAGTTCGGATTACTGATAATGAACTATCGGCATGCATTTATTAATTAATGAAGGCAAAGGAGTAAAGTGAATGTCAGTAGTGACGTTAGAAAGTGAATTGAAAGTAGAGCACATGCGATGCAGTGGTGAGTTTAGTAGGATGTTAGTGTTTGGTCTAGGACAGTAAAAGGTTGTAGATGATCTAGCTCACTCTGTCACCTCCTCAAGCATATTAAAGAAATGATCAAGTCCGTCCGGAGTGATATCAGGTGGAATGTATAATACAAAAATAAATATTTTCTTAAAGTCTAGACTAGTACATTACAACCTACAATATCTACTAAAGGTATATTTTCATTAATTATACTAAGATCAATTTGCTGTACAGAATAAGAAGATTAAAATGTTAATACAACACCTCCACCTCGAGTTCTTTCAACCATATTGAATTTACGGTCCTGCCTAAAAATATTATACGTAGGAGGAAAAATCTCACTATTCAGAACCCCATTCGAAAGCCAACTTTCAGTTATGCACACAAATCTATTTTCACTATTTAATGCCAATACAAAAGTCCGAAATCTATTCTTTAAGCCAGTTTCTCAAAACTAATTACCTGTACCCCTTTTTACCCACAAAAACATTTTAGGCACCCCTTCTCACTACGGTACTAAGTAAACTATAATTAAAATATTAAACAATCTTAAAGCCTTCTATGTAGCATAGAAGTATAGTGTTAACCTTTGAAACTGAATTACGCATCATGTTTAAATAAAACAAAGAGATATTGTTTACAAACATTTTATTACATTAAAAACAAACACACACAAAATTTAAAGAACAAAAAGCGCTTACTTTCAAAGAGATTAGTGAGAAGGGTGAGCTTGTTTACCTTTGCACAGTTTATCAAAATTGGGTTTTAACTTGGTTAAATACAATCTTAAATCATCTTCAACATTTAATTTGTTTCTAGATTTATTTTTAAGATAGGTTAAACTTGAGAAACCCTTTTTACATAAATAAGTGGTGGAAAACCCAACAAGAAATTTAACAGCAGTGCTTGACAGTTCTTTGTATTCCTTCCCAATACCGATCCAGAAATCTAACAATGTAGTACCAGCAGTCAAATATTTGTTTTTCAACGTGAAGTATTATGTGATGACATAATACTTCAATGAGGTGTTCCTTTTGAAAGATAGTCAGGTTAGTGTCCATAGCATCAGCATTAAAGGGGTCACGTATCCACTGTTTCTCCAAAGGTGGAAAGTACTCTCTAATGCGGATCTTCAATGCATTCAAACGCTTGCCCATTTGAGTCTTGAGTTCAGTGAAATCAGATATGTTTTTCTCATTATCTTGCAAAAATGTAAGTAATCTTTCAAACGGCTCGCAGTTGTTATTTTCTATTTGTTTTTCCCAGAGAATGATCTTTTTTACCATTGCATCAGTTTTCTTTTCTATATTAAAAATATCAGAAACACTGCCTTGCATGGATAGATTCCAGAAGTTGAGTTTTCCAAAAATATCACTTAAATAAGCCAACTTCAAAAGCCAATCAAAATCAGTAAGTACAGAAGACAGATGGGATTTATGTTCGGTAAAAAAATTATGTAATTCTTTGTGGAGTTCAAATACACGGGACAAAACATTTCCCCGAGAAAGCCATCGTACCTCAGTATGTAGCAATAAGTTCTCATGGAGGCTCCCCATATCCTGGCATAGAATTTTAAAGTAACGAGATTTTAGGGGCCTAGTTTTTATGAACTTCACAATTTTCACAGACTGATCAAGGACATCTTTAAGTTCATCAGGGAGGTGCTTAGCCACCAAAGCCTCTCGGTGAAGGACACAATGAGTGAACTTACACTCAGTTGAAACCGTTTTAATATGGCCTACCAGCCCTGTGATGTGACGCTCATAGCCTTAGCACCATCCATACACACTGACACACAGTTTTTCCACTCGAGCTGGTTTTCGGAAAAAAAAAAGAATCTAACAAATTGAAAATATCTTCACCTTTTGTCGATGTTTTAAGTGTCTTACAAAATAAAATATCTTCAAATATTTCATCTTGAAAAATGCCACGTACGCAGAATAACACAACACACCACAAAAATAACACAATACTGAGGGCGAGCTTGTAATAACAGGCAATGCTACTGCAGTGCAATGACACGAGTGATTGGCCGGCCACACAGCCCCACTCTGATGACTAAGCCCTTAGTGGCGCGCGCACATCAACGTGTCCATACGTGTCCCGGGTTGTTTTATTTTATTGTTGGCCGGCCGCGCACCCCCTAAAAATTTTCGCGTACCACAGTTTGAGAACCACTGCCTTAAGCTTCTAACATTTTGGTAATATATGAAAAGTTCTCTGTTGGGCGAAGCTAGTTTAAAGATGTCGTTGATACGATAGTGGGCACTCCTTGTAGGTATTTAATTTTTAAATTAGCATCACCGTCAGCAACACATGCATCAAGTTCCCTTTTAATGGTTCTATAGTATTCAGTTTGCCGGTGTGTTTTATCCAAGGAGATACGAATCTGTTGATGTTCCACCGACTCTCTTAGTCGTTTGGTATTTTTAATAACTTCATGTACATCTCTTTCTGTAGGAAGCTTAATCCTCAGGGGTCGATGACGTTCAGCATTAGACATATAGAGACCAAGGCGATGAATCTCCATATTTTCTAAGTTAATACGCGCGTGAAGAGTTCCCAATACTTCACGTGCAACTTGCGAATCATGACCACTGCGTACAGTTGAGTTGTTTGATTGTAATTCAGCAACATTGAAGAGTATAATATTTTGCTTGCGGTTATTACGATCATTAAGCTCAGCCAGTATTTGTTCAAACATTGACTCATCAATGTCAGTTTTCCGCAACGAAGCTATCTCATTTTTTAGACTCAATATAGCCTCCCTCAGTTCGCCAATATCATTACTAATTATGTTACAGTTGCGACAGGACCAGAACAAGCCTTTCTTTATTTTAATGGTTCTTACTTCAGTAGTAGTTAAATCAACACAGGAATGGATAAAAGATTTTTTGCAAACGCTATAATTGACATTTTGTGCTCCTCCGCGGTAGCCTTACAGCCGCATTGACAATAAACTAATTCCGTCATCGACATTGTAATATTTTTTTAAACGGAGTAGGGAATACAAAGGATAAAAATTGACAGAGACAATATCTTCACACTTTGGGGTCTATCAAAGTGTCTAACAATTACACAAACACGGTAGACCGCGGTACAGGACAGGAGGTAATAGAAAAGAATATGGTATATTTAAGGTGGAAATCCACCGAAAGTAAAAACTGGCACAAAAGCCATTCTCGGCAAGAACTGTTAAGGATAAAGGAAATAGTACAACTCTTTAATTCGAACTAATTAAGACGCGGGCTTAAAGGGATAAGTTCGGATTACCGATATTTTCGGATTATTGGATAGTACATACATTTATGTAAATATGTAGGTACGTGTTACTTAGAAGGTAAAAAATTACAATAAAACCAAACATTATCGCAAAATATCGAAATACATATATTTATTCAAAAATAACAGAAAGCTTTAAAAATATGTATTTGTAAAATATGTATAATGTATACATACAGCTTAACGGTTACAAAAGAAATCGGTGATACGTGTTTGCTTTTTGGTATCCATTTCTTTCTTGATGCTCTCTGCCTGTAAGGTGCGCAGCAATAGTATTTGCTGAGGAGGTAAATTATTCTCACAAGGCCATCTTAAAGATGTGGAGAAACATTTCGTGGCCTCCTCGTGTCTTACAAGATTAACTGAGGACATTCCTTCATCGCTCTCTTGATTGCCAACATCTTCATGTTCTGTATCAGAAATGACTTCAATTATTTCTTCTTCAGTTAGGAATGCACCATCTTCATTTTCCCCTTTTACCCATTCCTGTATATCCTGATCTGACACAGTTTCGCCGGTTTTTACAAACATTCCCTTGATTTCAGTCAACTCATTACTAACCTGCATTTTATTAGATGGAAGGAATGTACTTAATGGTAAATCATCTTCATCAAGGTCTTCTTCAGTCTGTACATTGTTCACAACTAAATCAACATCTTCTTCTTCAATCGTAGTTAAGTCGGGGCACCAAACAGGTTTCCAGGATTTTTTCAACAGTTCTGGTCTTACTCTATGCCATGCTTCATCGAGAGAAAGTACCACGTCGTTTAAATTTACTGTCTTTAATATCTGTGCAATATCGTCATTAGATTCAACAATATGCGAAAGAAGTTTCTTGCGATAATTGAGTTTAATAGCCTGAATTACATGTTGATCCATGGGCTGCAGAATCGCTGTACAATTTGGAGGAAGATACATGGCAAAAATTTGTTTATCTTCACTTACTAATTCTGAAGCATCGGGATGACCAGGAACATTATCTAAAATTAACACAGCTTTCTTGGGTAATCCTTATTCCACCATTTTTCTTTCTACCGACGCCACAAAGTGAGAATGAAACCAGTCCTTAAACAGATCTCTTTTTTGTTCCCTCATAAATAACTGGTAATAGAAAGATACGAAAACCACGTGGGTTTTTTGCCTTTCCCAAAACGAATAATGGTAGTTTGTGACTTGAAAGAATGAAAGTTATCCTCTCCTAACTTAATTTTCTTCCTGGTGCCGATGATTCAGATTTCCTAACTAACGTTTTCTTTGGCAATACCCTCCAATAAAACCCACTTTCGTCCGCGTTGTAGACTTGGTGAGAATTTAGTCCTAATTTTTGAACTGTTTTTAAAAGTTTTAATTTAAACGGTTCCACTGCGCTAAAATCACTAGACAGCTTTTCGCCCGAGACACTTAATTGGCGGATTCCATATCTCTTTTTGAACTTCTGTAGCCACCCACCACTTGCGTTAAAGTCTTTAATATTTAGCTTCATAGAAAAAAACTTAACATCGCATTTTGTGCGAATTAAATAGTTTTGTTCGGATCACCGAAATGGGAATTCGTCAAGCCGCATTAGTGGATATTCGGATTAACATGAGTTCGGATTAAAGAGTCTATACTGTACTTACAAATTTTTGAACAGTAATTATAACGTAGCTGTTGAGTGTACGTATTTGAAAATAATAACACCCGATAGCACTCGATTTACTTTGTCGACAGATAGGAAACAATAATATTAAATACACAAATAAACCACAGTAAAATACGTTTAACAGAGCGTAAGATATGCATATGCACTCAGCACTAAGCTATGTTATGCTATTTATAATTTTTTTGATTCTAAATTTTTCACTTTAAATATCAAACAGGCATATTCATTAACTTCGAAATATTTGATGCTAAGTTACGGATATAATTTTTTTTATGTGTGACATGTAAATAATTTTTTTTTCTAATTCGAAATAAAATTTAATACAAAATTCCAAACTAAATTCAGTATAATGTAAAACGGGCGTAAATATCATACAATTTTATTTGCCTATTAAATTTAAGTTTTCGTAAAACTCTATTCGACAAAAAAAAAAAATCGGCAATAACAAAAGCACCTACTTTACAATACAAGTCCGATTAGGTTTAGTTTATCGATCAGCGCGAAACGATAACGACATCAGAAAAACGAAACACGTAAAGAAGGAAATAGGCTAACTTCGTTTCTACAGACACTGACAGGATCCAACATTCGTAAATCCGGTAACACAAAGTGCCCAGGGCGTTTCTTTTATAGCAAATTTTATGATACATCTAACCTATCTTTGGTAAACGTAGCCAGTCTATACACACGGTAAAAGCACAGAATATATGTACATGCAGTAGTTTTACATCGCCGGTAACATGGGTTTCGAACATGGCGCCCAAGGAAATTCGCGGTGTCGCATAGGTGGGTGAAATTAGAACTAAAACTATTTAAATCTGTTTATAAGCAAAAATCTAACCTACAAAGCCGTTCCATTCTGTCATTTTGACGTTGATGTTGTGCGATTTTCTGTCAATTGTCATTCTGTTTGAGTATATAGGTTATTTTCGTACCCACTTTGCAATTATTAGTTGCAAATATAGGCGCGAAACGCCACCGCGAATTTCCTTAAATTGATAGACAAAACATCAAAGGCGCCGACACTTACAAGGGAACCTCGCGAACTGTAAATCGCAGATTTTCATGAAACTTTGGCAGTTTGTAGACTCCATGGAGCGTTAAGGTGCATCCACACGCTCGGAGTTCGCCGAACTCCGAATGTTCGGCAACTACCGAATCGTGTGGACGCGACCGTCCACACGATTCGGGGTTTGCCGAACTCCGAGCAGATACGGGAAAACGCCGACGTTCGGTATGAAGTTTAGTGTGGTAGCATTGAGTAATTGCATGAATTAGGTTGGTGTTGGTACAGAAATTATGACTGGTTATGAACCATTGCTATCACTGCATTACTGAAACTCTTTTTTGGTTTCGCGGGAAATCCGGCAAATCATAAATATTTGAAGTTCTGTCATTTTTGTTGAGCATGACAGAAACTAAGTATGAATCACGGACACCAGTAAATTCATTTTTAGGTTATGAAAATATTGACAACTACAATCACTTATGCTATTATTTAATTTCTGTTATTTTCCAAGTTTACGATGATGAATGTATGGGTAATTGCATATACAATGGCGAACAAACTCGAACAAAAAAAGTAGTTTTATTGAATTAATTCTACAATTGTTATGACCAACGTGATTGTTCTCATTGAAACATTCGTCGTAAAAATTATAGGCCAATCAAAGAAATATTTTTTGCTCAAATTTCTTCGCCATTTTTTATCCAATTATCTACGAGCATCATACACCCTGTATGAGTAATATTTACAATGAGGCGATATGTTTGCACAAACACGGTCCACTGGGATGTATGGATTCTTTATCGCTTCAAATTGAGGGCCGTGGGAAAGAGGGTGGTTTCTTTTAAATGATTATATATTAATAATATCATCTAATTTTTTAAATTTATTGCCTCTTATAGACAAAAATCATATATGCATTTAAACCAGATCATCACATAACAATATACATTTCGACCCTGTTTAGTAAAATTCAAGAAATTTGATGAATTATGAAAAGAGTGGTAAGCTTTTTTAATATTTAAGATAACATTGCAATTATTTAATTGCTTTATCTACACATTAGTTTTAAAGATTAATTTTTATAAAACTTAAGATCTTTAATTTACTTGAAATGCATCAATTTAATGTAACAATGAATACTAAAATTGCACTCATATCAACGTCAAAAAAAAACACGTTGAATTGTTTATTATCTTTGGCAAAGCTGTCATTTTCAGCATACGACATAGTAGTTTCAGTAAATAAATTTGTATCTGTTACCCGCTGTCATATGTAACAGTTATTAACTGTAGGTATAATAGTATGACTAGTAAGAGACGAGCTCACTAGACAGCTGTCAACAGCTTTCCCTCTCACTCTAAATACCTTCCCGAATGTGTGGACCGGTGCACGAACTCCGTCCAGTCGAACATTCGTACACGTTTACGTGCGCCATTTTCCAATGCAGATCGGGAATAGGCAAACAGTTTGCCGACTAGTTCGCCGAACTCCGAACTGCCCGTCCACACGACTAGGAGTTCGCCAAACTAGTGCTCGGAGTTTGGCGAACTCCGAGCGTGTGGACGCACCTTTACTCAAGGACGCTTTTCATTGCTGCGGAACTTCAACTTTAGGGGGTACAATTCACCCTTGAAATTTGGCCCAAATTTGGTTTTTTTCTAAATAACTTTTAAACGGTAAGAGATAGAAAAAAAGTTTCAATAGCGGACTTATACCGTTTAGTCAGCCCTTTCGATTGGTATAGATATTTATATACAGGGTGTTCCAATAAACGTGGAATGAAGTATGTTGTGCTTATTTTATCGAATTTCAGAAATCGGTTATAATGGCATTTTTTATGATCAAATAGTCTATAGAAAGGTAATTTAAACTGTTATACAGGCTATCCACAAAAATATAAATTTTAGCATATTTCCTTATTCTAAGAAGATACTCTGTATACTGTTATGTGGCTCCATTGTATGTCGAAAATCAGTGTAAACTTATACCAGGCGCTAAATGGTTATATGTGATAGTTTTCGAGTTATACGCGTTTGGATGTATGTAAGATTATATTATATCTATTCCTAAAGTTGAAGTTCCGCAGCAATGGAAAGCGCCCTTGAGTAACACTCCATGAAGTCTACAAACTGACAAAGTTTCATTAAAATCTGCGATTTACAGTTCGCGAGGTTCCCTTGTTAGTGAAACTACTGGATAAGGTTTATACTGTGGTAAAAGCGTTTCACTTTTCCCATCAGGACTAGAGTCAGTTCCAGCTTTTTACATCCGCGCACCCAGCAGTATCTAGATACTTCCTCGCTATTCCTGGCCGAGAGAGAATCCGTCATGGTTTTCGGAGGCGTTGATCCGCACAGTGGTTACGGATCCGGTAGAAACACCGGCAAAGACATCTTCAGGTATCTGCGGACAGTAACGTTTGGGAATACGTGGGAGAGATGCCGGCACCACGCAATCATCATAACGTCGCCTTTCTGATAGGCAGGGTGTACGTCGTGGGTATAAATCACTCGGTTCAAGTTTAAGGTAAGGCGACCGGCGATTTTCTTTTCCATTCCGCAGGTGGTTCCGATCCCAGGGAGGACGAGATGAGAGGCAAGAGCATGGTGGTGGATACCGTGTGGAGTTTCGATCCGATAAAAAGGAGTTGGTTCAGTGAGGGTAGTCTGAAGGCCAGGAGGAAGAACTTTGGCTTGGTTGTCAGTAAACAATGCATGTTCGCGATCGGTGGACAAGATAAACATGGACGGTAATGGTTTTTTAATTGCCACATGAGGATATATCAACAAATAACAACATCATACTTGCTGTAGTGCAAAAATGAAACGTTTATTTAAAAAAAAATCTTCATCCTTCAAAGTATCCTCCATTCTGTGTAATACAGGGTGTAACAGCAGTAACGGCGTGATCTCTGGTAGTCAAATGGGAACAATTTTTGAAATGTTGTATATTAGGTTTTCTTAATGGAACACCCTGTATTTTGCATTTTTGAAGTTACACTAAAAACTCAATCAATTTTATTTAAGGTTCCCTATGCTTAATTTTTCTAGCATATGATGTGTGTTCAATTTAAAATAACCAACTTACGCATGAGTAAAAGTTTCTTCCTAGGTACTGGAACATCCTGTAGACTACTGGACAATGTTGAATATCGTATGCAATCAACCACAAGATCTGCTACTTATTGATTTCATTTCACTTCTATAAATTAATTCGTTTTCGAGATACTAGACTTTTTCTGGCAATATTGCATTTTTAAACAAATTAAAATATCTCATAAACTATTAAAAAAATAGGCATAGAAAACCTTAAATAAAATTGATGTAGTTTTTAGTGTACACTTCAAAAATGCTATAAAATACAGGGTGTTCCATTGTTCCATCAAATTTACATTAAAAAAACTATAAACAACCATTTGTGTAGTGTCCAGGTAAGTTAAGAATGGGTCGTACCATAAATCTAGGTAATAGGTAAAACAAAAATAGATTCTTAAAATATTCTTAAAAACATACAGGAAGCTTAAATTCTTTAAAAAAAATACAATAATGTAACGTTTTTCTCTTCTTTAAAACGTTGTCGGGGTTTTATGTAAACGATTTATTTGCACCGATATTTATGTTACACGTACTAATTCACTTCGCGATCCGCACTATCCAACTCGTATCAACTGACTGCCTCCTGGCCAACCCGACGCGTTATTTATAGCTGGTGCGAACTTCCAGATTGTTCGAGACCCTTCTAGAACGTCCTTCCAGATTCCTTCCAGAATATTCTCGAATCTTCGACCCGGTACTGCCCTCTGTCATTCCTCGTAGGTAGTTCTTTCTTCCGCTATGCTAGCGCCATCTAGGGACGCCTATCGGAATCGCCAGTTTCAAAAGTTGGTCTCGTTACAATAACGATAAGAATATTAAACTTAATCTTCACAAGTGAGATAATAGAAGACGAACTCATCCACGTTATTCGCACAGCCTCCATGTACCCAACCTCGCCATCCATGGCATTGTATCAATACTTCCCCTTACAATACTAACATTGAGCGTCATCTTCCTCAACAGAAGAACTTGATTATTTCCTTGACGTTTTCTAAAATTCTATCTCTTTGCTTTCCTTACACAAAATTCAGCTTCTTGATCTCTTCTGTTTTCTTCTTTGTCATTTTTTTCCTTTACTCTCCCTCAGCACTTCTAGTTGTCTTAGGGATTCTCCAGACTTCTATTTTCTTATAACAGATTTTTATAAGTAGGGCTTGTAAGGATTGTTGTCTTTCCCTTGTTACGTTTTGATTGAACCTGTACTTTATTCCTAAGATGAGAAATAGGCATTATGTCTTCCAGAAAGCATAATGGCATATCCAGGCATAACGGACCAGACTGAAGAGTGAGATAGTGAAGTCCCCATGTTGCCCCATACCAATAGCCCCATCTTGCCCCTCTGGGACATTTTCTGGTTATGTTATAACAACATATTAAATATTTGAAATAAACAAATAACGCACTATAGAAAATACATGTAATACATGTCAATTAATAAGTACAAAAAAGTGTAGTTGTAAATAATTTACTTATGCTTCCGATACTGGCCGTTGAACTCACCATCAAAATAATAACGAAGTTCTAGAAATTGAAAAGTTCACGCACAAACAGCAATAACTTTGTTATTACGACTAGTAAAGTTTCCTACATTACAACAAACATAAAACAACACTTGTTAATATTAGGACTGCCATTATTTGACAGATGCTTACTGCCGTTTTGTCGATAAGACGATGTCCCCATCAGGCCTCGTGGCCCCATCTTGCCCCACTCTCCCCTACTGCATTTTAACAGTGTACACGCACATTGTTAAGAAACCGTGAATTATGTTGCTGCAATTGCTTTTTCCAACGATGACAGATTCTGACTTCTTATTCATTGACCATCGCTGTTAGAATTCATTTTGCCGAGATCTTCCGGCGCGCTAAATCTTCATGAATAATTTTTTGAGTGGAACCATAAGACATTTTTTGAGTTATATCAATTTGTAAACAATTCAATAATTAATTTCTAATAAACGTCAAATGTTAAATCAAAGCCTACCTGAGAGAAGGCACAATAAAGGTATGAGGGTTCAGGGTTTTATTCTTTGTGTTTTAAAATTCTAAATTCTAGTTGTGACAGAAGTTATAGCGCCGGTCGCGTTATTTTTCGATGTATCCTCGTATAGAATTTTTTTACCCGTAGACTCAAATTAAAAGTTTTTCGCGCATATAACACTAACACAAAATACTACTTTTACTCCAACAAATTTACTTGTTAATTGAACTCTTTGTCTGTAAAATACAACTTATTTGATTTGATAACATAAAACGAAAAATAAAAACCACTATTTTGTCATTTTAACTTACGTTTTACAAGGGCCGTTACAATGATCTATTATATAATAATTTCTTCATATAAGTTCGTAACATGTTCGTATTTCGGACGATAGAACACGAACTTCAATCATTCTATTGGCCCCGCCTGTGACGTATGCACCAGCCGACACTGAAAGTCTCTACTAACTACACCTTTTTTTTTTACAAAGCAGTACAAAAAATAACATATATTCCAACAATACACCAAAAACTTACATTTCTTTTAGAAACTACACAAATTAAGCAACCTTTTTGACCAATAACTTTGAACGCCGCTATATATAATAAGAAGATGTGTCTAGAGAAAAAGTAAGCACGTATTTTCCTCCCTCTCTTTTTAATCGCGTTCTTACACATTCAGCACGTTAGCCTCCGTGGAAAAATACAACCCCATGACAAGCATTTGGGAATACCAGGCGCCTATGAACTACCCTCGGATGGGCGTGGCTTGCGCCAAACACAACGAGAAGATTTGGGCCGCCGGTGGGATGTCCGGTTCGCGAAGGAAACCGCTGACAGATTGCGTGGAATGTTATGACATCGAGAGGAACCAGTAAGCAACTAGAGTTGGTCAAATAATACGTAGATGCGATTTTATTTACTGGAATCACGCAAAGTATAGAAAAAATGTCCTTGTGAAATTGCAATTTTGATTTAGATTTAGTCAGAATATTTTAGCAACAATTGTAATTATAAAATAGTGATAATTATCATTAATTACAAGAATTTTAACTTATTAACATTCAGTCACCTGAAATTAAGTCAATGCTACTAACGTGTTAGTGCAAACGGGCATAAATTACTATACAAATAATTGCAAGAAATTTTCATTTTGCTCACAAGGAAAGGCTACAAAACTTTAATCTCAATTTCGATCGTGGTGTGGCCACATGTTTTTTTTTTAATTTAAATTTCTGCTTTAAAATATTTGCCAACAACGCGCTATCTGACATCATTTCGGATTAATCCCATGCATCCATATTTTTTTTTATTATTTTTAGTTTAGTTTAGTTACCTCTATTATAGATTGGGAAACATGTTGTTCCAGGTAGGAGATACATATATGCCATCATGTAGAATTTTTACATAGAACACCAATATATTATACCATTTTTTAATTGCATAACAAAAGCTGAACACTGTTTGCGGAGCCAATCACACCTATAAATTGGGCGATTCCCAAAATGTTAAAGTTCGAAAGTTTACCTTTTTGAACATTTAAACGACTGTAAAAACCGTTTTTTATGGCAAACTAATTTTTACAATCTATTAAACGTTCGCAAATGTTAATTTTCAAATGTCAATATTTCGATAATCGCTGAATTTAGGTATCGTTGGTTTAATAAAAAGTTGACAGTTTACAATAAAGTTTGAAAATGATACAAATACACGCAGCGTCCCATTAAAGTAAATTCTACATCACATATTTTCTACCTGGAATGGGTTGTATGTGGTATGTAGGTGTTTGAAGCTAGCACGATTTTTATGCTAAAATGTTTTCAATGTTAGTAATATTTCACGGTAAATAATCACTATTCTGTGCGAGGTTGCAAATCTGTGGCAGAATATTATGCTGTCACATTTCTGTCACTTTACGTCATATATTTTGTTTGTCTGATAACCTCCGAGATTAATATCAGCTGATTGTGTCAACCTGACAAAACCAGGACCAAAACTCGGGTTAAAATCTCGTAAAGTGAACACCCCAAATTTCACCAATTAATAGTCTACCGTTTACACACAAAGGATACTTGTCTTTCGTTTCAAATTATTCATTACTTTTAAATAAACAACCTATAGGTGGACAGAAATTAACAGATTACGATTTCCACGCTGTTTCGCCTCGCTATTCTCCATGTCCGACCGATTGTACCTGATAGGAGGCGCTGGCAAAATAAAACTTAAAGATAAAACGACCAGCAGCGTCAAGGAAATCGACATATGGAATGAGGACCTGCTGCAATGGGATTCGCACACAGAAATGGCGATACCGAGGCACGGACATTGCGTCGCGTATCTCGGCACTCAAATCCTCATCGTAGGAGGCGTTACGACCGTTTATATGCGCGCTTTGAGCAATACGGAATGCTATTGTACAAGTAGAGGTATTTTAAAGTCGTTTAATACGATGGATTTAATCGATTTTCCATTCCTGTATTCCCATACGTTTTTCTTATTATTTTATTTAGGTACTTGGGTAAGAGGAATCGCCTGCCTTCCAACGACATTATCCGGGCATGCAACAGTAACTCTTCCCCCTGCAGTATTAATGTGATGCACCTTTTGGAATAAAGCTTATTTGGAGCTTGCATTTTTTTTTATTTACGTACAAAGTGTTCGGATGTTTTGGTGCAGATGGCGCCACGAGTTGAATGCAACAGCGAAGTCGTTATCACACCATACAATCACGTAAAGCCCGACGATAGACATATATCCTAGTTAAAATAGAACAAATTGTAATATTGTAATGATGTTATTATAGTAGAAGTGTTCGTAATAAATGCTATTCATTACAAATATTTTAAATTTTTATTGCTTCATATTTCTACAAATCTTTGAAGGGTGAATTTAGTATCGTGTAAACCCGATTTTCCCGTATTGCAAACGGGTGTGGTGTTGTATGTGTTGTGATTCGTAATCCGCCGCTAAATACAATAAAGAATCGGGATTATTCATCGTAATTCTCTGGTGTAAGGTAAGAAATTACATAAAATTCATATACACACGAAATTTTCCATAAAGTAGCTTTAAACGGCCGAAATTCATTGCGAGTGTAGTCAACTGTTTTAAGTACACATACAACATGGTGGATGGTGTTCGTCCATTGTGCGTGGGTGCTCTCTTTATTTATTTAAACCCATCTCGGGTGATCGATCACCTTTCCGCGTCTTAAAATTCAAAATTGACGCGGAATTTTAACTCTTAATTGACGCGATAACTTTACAGGTGTGATTGAAGTCACAGATTCACCATGAGCTACATACAAGGTAACAGATCAAGTAAGTCGAATTACAAAATGTTTCTAGCAATTTTTAACCGATTTTATCGTTACATCAGTGTCGCACGGCAACTATCAGGGGGGCCCTGGCGATCTACCGATGGGTTCCGCTAAAGAGCAGACTTTAATGTGGCAACAGAACTCGTACATGGGCGATTCTGGTATCCATTCTGGGGCGAACACCCAGGTACCGTCTTTAAGTGGTAAAGAAGACGAGGAGATGGATCTCCTAGATTTGGACCAGGCATACATGCAAGGCTTCACCCAAGAACAAGTTGACGGTAAGTGGAACTTTTATTTATTCTCGGAATGAGTGTTGTAGAAATCTTATCTTTTTATTATTGTAAATTCTGTGATAATATTATTGATATATTCATAGAAATCGACGAATTACCTTAAGGTTGTGTCATTAATGATTTGTCACGTTAAAAAAAATGATGAAATGACTCGTGCACATATTGAATTATAATTTTTGGTATTTTTTTTTCTTAAAATTAATTATTGAACAAATAAATATGGCTTACCATAAATATTATTCATGAAATTAAGTATTCGTTTTCAGATATTTACATACAATGGTTTTTTCGTTTTTTAAAAAAATATAATTTTACATGGGTACGTTCAATGTTGCTCCAAATTTTATTGACAGATGTATTTATAAAATAAGAATGAATTTAGCATTGATATACAGTGTCTCAAAAAGTTGCCTGCAATTGCGAAAAAAAATATTTTTCATTTAATAAATATTCCTTAATGAGGTCTTAAAGAGCTTTTAGGTATGGACAGTTTAAATCTGTTTAATTTTAATATCTTTGACGTTTAATTAATTTAATATTCATATTCAGCATTTCTAATATATTAAAAAGAAGACTTAATAAAAAAACTAGCCGAACTATAAACTAGTAAAACTACCAATTCTAAACTATTTAGTATTGAAGAATATAAAACTGGAAAAAAATCAAGGAAATGGGGCCAAATAGTGCTGATAAATCAAACTATTACACTATTAGACAATACGATTTATAGAGAGTTAGATCAGCATATAATATTATTAATGTGGTGCAATGCCACAATTCAACAAGTTGTTTAAATACGTAACAGGTTATTACTTATTTATTACTATAATAGCAAATTGTTTAGAATCCAGATTTACACTACACAAAAAATCGGCATATGTATATTAATAAAACTTTGTTAAAATGAAACTGTTTGATTTTGCCAAATAACTTAGGAAGAAGTTAGTGTAATGCGCTAAACTTTCTCATTAGATTATAAAATATCCGCTGTATTTGTTTGTTAGTATTTATTACAAATTATTCTGATTTTCATGTTTATGCGACTAGTTTATGGAATAGCTAACATTTCTGGCTATTATATCTAAGTCAATTCATAGTAATCAAATAAGCGAATATTATAACATTGTTTATAATCTAACCAACTGCTTCCGCTATTTTATTAAAAACTCAATTTTCGCATAAATAAAGCAACTGATTGGTTATTCTGTAAACCAGCAGATATTATACAAACTAGCCGAGTATTACGCTTTAGCCGTAACATACATATATACTTATAATAAATGGAAGAATAATCGAATGAAAATTTAAGAAGGAAATCTCGTTATTGTCGTGAAAATATTTGCTAAATTATCGCTCTGAAACTACAATATTTGTCTATAAAGAATAACAATAATTGTAGGACGATAGTAAGTCACTATAGATGCCATCTTAAATTCTCATTCCATTATTCTTCCACCGTTTTTTAATTAAATAATTTTCTCATTGTAAACAGCTCTTTGGGACACTTCAAAACAATTTTCGCTGAGAATAGATTGGGTAATTCTTAATTTTTGATAAATTGTATGGGGCAATAGGGTAGTAAAAAATACTTTTTTTTTTCCTACTTTGCGCTATCCTGAATACACAAAACAAATATCGATTTTCGGCGATTTCCCCCTCCCCCCGGAAATAGCGCAAAATTCCACGACAGAAAACTTGGATTTGTCACTACCTCTCTGCCCTATATAACATTAAAAATTTAGAACTACCTAGAATAGGGTTCATTTACCAGATTAAAGTCAGCGCTGTATCGTACGTACTGTGTTTTTTTGATTCCCTCACAAGCTTTATTAATATTCTAACATTTGTCAATATATGTATGTTTGTTTTATTGTTCATGATGAAAGGAACAAATTCGTGTAAAATTCAGCTAATTATTTTGTAGAAAAACGCTCGGACACTTCGATTAGTATTTTTAGTTGCGAATTTTTTGACATAAGAAAATTGTATACAGGGTGCCTAAAGAAGAACATATGTAGCTATAATAATTTTTTTTTTTCAATAGAACACCTTGTATAATTATGCCATTTTTTTTTTAATTCTACGGTAAATTCTGAGCTCTTTTTATATATCATACCATATCTCTAAAAAGAGTGGTTTTCAGAATAATGACGTTTGAAATGTGATAATTTAAAATGCACAATACACACAAGTAATGAAATATGTAAAATGATTAAATTGAACAAATACACCTGGAACATTTTTTTTCAAAAGCCAACAAAAGCCACCTGGTATTGCAAATTTTATCTATATCAACAAAAAACTCGTCCTCCAATTGAATCGATTTTCATTCCTTGACCACTGAAATCATTTTGATGTGGTATTTTGTGGCAGTAAAAATCGAACTATCACCGGTTTTTAGTTTGTCAGTCGTTTTATCAGTTTTAAGCCCCGTTCTCACGGCCTGTGGCTCGGCGAGTCTGAACTGAAGTTTGTCATACCGCGCGCCGTGGGAACGCAAAGACTCGATATGGCTCGAGGTGGATTGGAGTGGCGCGGCCTTTTCCGTGAAATGTCGGCAAATCCTTGGACATCAAAGGCTTGTGGTTCGTCGGATGACAGGCTTTAGCACGGCTCGAACCCCATTCCCACGGCCTGTCATATAGCGGGTATTTATATAGTTTATTTACTGTAACAAACGAGGTACTACGTGAGTCAGTTTGCTATGACGTCACGGCCGTGTTGCAAATTTTCTGTTCGTCAAAACGTAAACAAACCGTTAGGTTATTTAACTGTCAAACACTTTTGACAGATGAATAAACAAACTCTTAAAAATAACATTTTCCGTTAATATTAGTGACGATTCTTTTTGAAAATCAAGATTTAAAGTATGTTAATCATGATACGAGTGGAAAAAATTACAAAAAAGCACAAGTGAGTACAATAAATTTAATCGGGACCATTATCGCTTAAAGTATTCACAGTAACGATTAGTATGCAAGTTTCTTCTCTATCCAAAGCAGTCTCTCTGATTTAGTATTTCTGAATTTCGTTTCCAATATGTTGTACACCAAGTACGTCAAATTTCCAGACTAATTTAATTTTTTCTTTGAGAACAAATAATATCTACCACAACAATGTGTTTCAACCATAGAAAATGTCTTTTTCTTTAGCACTGTTCAAAATCTTTAATGTGTTATGTTAGTCTAAAAATGTATGTGAAAGAACCACTTCTGTAAACAATATTTGTATATACTCACTGTTTTCGTACATGTCATAAATTGTGTTTCCAATAGCACATTGACAATGAGTAGAATAATTAATTTTTACAACATTTATTTCGTATGCATTTTCGTTTTGGGTTAGTGGATGTAATTCCTTGTTTACTCATGAATAAAATTCTGCTTATGTTTGCAACATGAATGTTTAGAGCACTCGTTACTCTCTAAAAGCGAAATACTGTAAAGAATATGACATTAAAAATATATGGATTTTATACCCTACTTCTCGCACGAAAGTTAACGGGAGTAATGGCCCGTTGTTGTCGCGTTCTGCGTCGAAATACATGATTAACGAAACTCTTAACTCCTTCGATTGTTTACACAATGGTGTCGGTATGATTTAGTTGTAATAACTATTTATTTTAAATAAATATATATCAAGTATAAACGCAAATTCCCACACTTTACTGCAAATGTAGAATATAACCCTTTGACAGTTGACAGCAATAACTAAATTGGTGGGAAAACATTGGGAAGATATGACAAGCATGTAATTTAAAAAAAGCAGTAGGCACCAACATAGTATCTTTAATTGAACATGAATAAGTTATATGTTAGTTGGTTATTTTAATATTATGGTATTGCGTGGCCCGAATTTGCAAGTAATGACGTACCTCGTCTGTTATGGTAAATGAACTTTATAGAAGTTCTTAAAAGTTTATCATTCGGCTGTCATCGAAAAATTTTGAAGGTTTAACTTGAATTTTTCGGTTAATGTCAAGCGTATTTGCTGATGTTTGTTGTATATCTTTGAGGCTGGAGTGGAGCAATTTGTAATTAAAAATCAACAATTAGTTTTGGCGTATCATTTTGTTAATACAGGACACACTTTTTCCATTAATGATTTAGAGTTCATTAAGTCTTCTAATTGTAAGAATAAAAACGTACTAATAGCTTACTTAATACCGATTTAACACCCGTTAATTATAAATATTTAGAATTTATTGAATATAGTAGTCCTGAATATTAATTTTGTAACCTAGGATATACTTATTATATTTACACATTTGGTATTCTGACAATACACTTGTATGTACACCTGATTTAGCTAATGAAATGTACATTGTGTTTTGAAGATTAAAGAATTTGTGAGACGTTTATTGGTATTTCGTGTTAGTTAAAATCGACCTATTATTAAGATTTGTTTAAATTTATAGTACGTTTTTATACTTGGCACACGATGTAATAAGATTCATACTAGTTTCTAGCAAATTTAGAACTTTCTGAACAATTACATACCATGTGATTCAAAATGATTGTCGTAAGAAAAAAACTGTTTTCCGGAAAAATTTATCTATACTTATTACCAATTTAACGAGCGAAGTTAGCTACATACAAATTTCATACATTAAATGAATTTTCTTGACATTTAGCGACATTGGCGTGCGTGTTGTAGTATCTTTCGATTATTTATCTTTATCTTTTATATTTACATCTAATATCACCAACAATAGTATTTCTGAATACTGTAAGAAGGGAATTTATCTGTGGTAATAGCTCAACATACAGGTAAAAAATCAATATTAACATTAAGTGAAATAGTTTATTACATTTTATATTTTTTATAGGCTTATCTTACACTTCAGTGCAATGAGCTGTCAAATAAAGTTACATTTTCATCCCTATAAAGTTTCTGCGATACAGGAATTATTACGATTAGATCACAATAGGCGACTGGAATATTGTCATTGGTTTAATAACAATTTAAGGGACGATGACTTGCTAAACAAATCATTTTTCTCGGATGAAGCCTGGTTTTATCTAACAGACTATATCAATTTACAAAACTATTGTATCTGGTCTGCAGAAAATCCACACGAATTTCGAGAAACGCAATTGCATCCCGTAAAAGTTGGAGTTTGGTTAGCTATGTCCAGGTAACGAATAATAGGGCCAATTTTCTTCGAGGAAACTGTAACAGCCCAACGTTACCAACAGATGTTGGAATTGTTTATTGCAGAGTTACAAGAAAATGAGCTTGAAGCAGGTTATTTTCAGCACGATAATGCTCCAGCACATACTGCTCGACAAACCTGCCAATATCTTCAACAGTTTTTTGCTGACAGGTTCGTTAGAGCACAAAGATGGCCACCAAGATCGCCTGATCTAACCCCATTAGATTACTTCATGTTCGGCTATCTAAAAAATAGCATCTGTAGAAACCGCATCCATTCCATAGAAGAACTGAGAGATGCATTTTGTCACTTAATGATTATACTAATTGTATGTTATAATTTAAAGTAATAAATAAATTTAGTTAAACACCAGTTAGTACTGAATTGTAAAATCATAATTTAGTAAAGTTAAATTAATTACATTTAATTTTTACAAGCAGAAACACCAATCCATAGTCGTTTATATAATGCGAGTTCAAATATAGGTTACGTTTTCTTTATTTATGACAGATCCGTTTACTTTCTTATGTTCCAACACTGACTTAGTTCAAACCTTCATTACAAACACGCGGCATATACCTACACCCTGTTACTATCTATAGGAGCGGAATTGACAATCATTTTGAATCTCTGTGTACTGTACCTATACTGAGTGAAATTGAACAAAGAAATCAACAACTTGAGTTATAATTTAGAGAAACACACAAAATGCACAAACAAGATATAAGAAAAGGAAATTACGAACGCGCCGAATATATACAATGACAGTTACCGCCTAGAATTTGCCGTACGTTTTAAAACTGATTTGACTCGAGGTTACTCAAGATTTGCCAAGGCACAGGCCGTGGGAACAAGGCTTAAACATTTAGTTAATAATAATAATTCCTTTCATCATGAACGCGCTGTATATAAAAAATTAAAAATTGACGTCACAAGAGTGAAGACGGCCAGTTTTGGCCGAAACATATAGCTATTATAGATAGATATAGTTATATTATTAAATATTAATATTATATTAAAATACTCAATTGTTCAATTCTCAATTCAAGAGTTGTAAAATTGAGTATTTTGATTAAATCTTCGACTGCTATTACCCATTAAGCCTTTATCTTATGAACCTACGCGTACAGCCGATATATTTCTTTTTCATCTCCCCTAATAACCAAATTTAAATTTCCCGCAATTATTCTTAGTAACTTCAACGTTAAAACAGAAAATTACCCACCATTTTGTATTACATTAATAGTTATTTCGATGTCTTTACGTTGAATTCCCTAAAAATTGTGGCGGGAATTTTAAATTTTGCTATTAGGATCATTATTTAATTACATTTCATTATTTATTCATTCAAGTAGAAAATATCAACTTATGTAAAAAAAAAACTACTGTGATGTATCAATCGTAGTAAAAATCCATTAGATATTGCTAAAAACTGAAAATTATTAATCAATATTTTTTTAATAGCCAAAATTAAACATGTTTATATACAGGGTATTCCACGTAACTGGTTCATTAAAAGTTTATGATGTTCTATTATTTACTTATATTTGAGATTTTGGCACCATTATATGTTCGATTGGAACTATAAATGTAAAATACTTTAACCAAAATATCACTTCCGCTTGACCGGAAATGGATGTCAACTTTGTTATTTTAAATAGAATGATATATTTTTTTATTCATTTTTGGATTCTACAACTATAAATACATCGGTTTTCATTAGCTATTCCTATAGCTACATGTTGCCGTTTTTGAGTTATTTAAGTTTTTTTTTTTTTTAGTCATAATCATTGCATCATTGAGAAATTAATATCTCGGTTAATACTGCAAGTAGAGACTCCAAATTTGCTATGTTATGAATGTAGATATTACTCTAAGAAACGGTAAGCACACTTTACATTCTAACATACAGGCTGTTCAAAACTGAGAAACAAAGTGACATATTTTCAAATGCAGAAAACTCATTTTTTTTAAATACAACACCCTGTATTTTAATTCGGAATTAGGAAGAAAATATCACCCCTTATCACTTTATATCAGCATTCGCTATACCTATCTTTAATGGATTTTGAGATATGAGCGACTTTTTGTTAACCAGACTAAGTATTCTTTTTTTTTAAATAGAACACCCTGTATTTTAATTCGGAATTAAGAAGTAAATATCATCCCCTATCACTTTATATCATCATTCCCTATACCTATCTTTAATAGATTTTGAGATATGAACGACTTTTTGTTAAACAGACTAACAATAAGTAGCCCTATATCTTTGCGTGTTTGTAGCTGGCTCTGAATGGGATTAATGTCAAATTCATTGACTAACCAAAAGTGTTTATGTATATCATTGTAATTACACTTTCGTGCAACGCAATATTTATAGAAATGACTATTCGAACAGACATTCTTGTATGGTTATTCAAAAATAATACATGAATTTGACGTGAATCCATTTCAGAGCCAGCCACAAACATTTAAAGATAGGGCTACTTAGTCTGTTTAACAAAAAGTCGCTCATATCTCAAAATCTATTAAAGATAGGTATAGGGAATGATGATATAAAGTGATGGGGGATGATATTTACTTCTTAATTCCGAATTAAAATACAGGGTGTTCTATTTAAAAAAAAAGAATACTTAGTCTGGTTAACAAAAAGTCGCTCATATCTCAAAATCCATTAAAGATAGGTATAGCGAATGCTGATATAAAGTGATAAGGGGTGATATTTTCTTCCTAATTCCGAATTAAAATACAGGGTGTTGTATTTAAAAAAAATGAGTTTTCTGCATTTGAAAATATGTCACTTTGTTTCTCAGTTTTGAACAGCCTGTATGTTAGAATGTAAAGTGTGCTTACCGTTTCTTAGAGTAATATCTACATTCATAACATAGCAAATTTGGAGTCTCTACTTGCAGTATTAACCGAGATATTAATTTCTCAATGATGCAATGATTATGACTAAAAAAAAAGAAAAACTTAAATAACTCAAAAACGGCAACATGTAGCTATAGGAATAGCTAATGAAAACCGATGTATTTATAGTTGTAGAATACAAAAATGAATAAAAAATTATATCATTCTATTTAAAATAAGAAAGTTGACATCCATTTCCGGTCAACCGGAAGTGATATTTTGGTTAAGGTATTTTGCATTTATAGTTCCAATCGAACAGATACTGGTGCCAAAATCTCAAATATAAGTAAATAATAGAACATCATAAACTTTTAATGAACCAGTTACTGGAATACCCTGTATAATCAATGGCCGAGGCACAGGCCGTGGGAACAAGGCTTTAACATTTAATTAATAATAATAATACCTTTTATCATGAGCGCACTGTATATAAAATTTGACGTTATAAGAGTCTGAAGATGGCCAGTTTTGCCCGAAACATATGGTTATTATAGATAGATATTAATAAATCCGAATGGAAAGAACATTATTTAATTACAAGATACAAGAGAATTGTTCAATTCTCAATTCAAGAGTTGTACAATTGAGTATTTTGATTAAAACTTCGGCTGCCATACCCATTAAACCTTTATCTTATGAACCTATGCGTACAGCCGATACTTCTTTTTCATCTCCCCTAATAACCAAATTTAAATTTTCCGCAATTATTCTTAGTAACTTCAACGTTGAAAACACAAAATTACCCACCATTTTGTACTAAATTAATACTTATTTCGATGTCTTTACGTTGAATTCACTAAAAATTGTGGCGGGAAATTTAAATTTGGCTATTTTGGGATCATTATTTAATTACATTTCATTATTTATTCATTCAAGTAGAAAATATCAACTTATGTAAAAAAGAAAACTACGGCTGTGATGTATCAACCGTAGTAAAAATCCATTAGATATTTCTAAAAACTGAAAATTAATAGTCAATATTTTTTTACTGGCTAAAATAAGACATTTTTATATACACACTGTGCGTGAAATTTTTTTGAATCCGTCCCACAATTATAAAAAAGTTAATTTATTGTAAATGCGTAGATTACTTTAACACATTTATCTTTTAATCGCAACAGAAATGAACAATCAACTTAACCAAACGCGTTCGCAACGCGTCAGGGCGGCCATGTTTCCCGAAACCGTCGAAGAAGGTATAGAAATACCCTCCACCCAATTCGATTCTCAACACCAGACCGCGGTCCAACGACTCGCAGAACCGAGTCAAATGCTAAAACACGCCGTCGTCAATTTAATCAACTACCAGGACGACGCGGACTTGGCGACGCGCGCCATTCCAGAGTTGATCAAACTGTTGAACGACGAGGACCAAGTGGTCGTATCCCAGGCAGCTATGATGGTCCATCAGTTATCGAAGAAGGAAGCTTCTAGACACGCTATAATGAACAGCCCGCAGATGGTGGCAGCTTTGGTCAGGGCCCTTTCTAATTCGAACGATCTCGAGACGACCAAAGGGGCCGTAGGTACCTTGCACAAATTATCGCACCACAGGCAAGGTTTACTGGCCATATTTAAAAGCGGCGGCATTCCCGCTCTGGTGAAACTGTTGAGTTCGCCCGTCGAAAGCGTTTTATTCTATGCCATTACAACTTTGCACAATCTCCTCCTGCATCAAGACGGTTCTAAGATGGCCGTGAGATTAGCGGGGGGTTGCAGAAAATGGTGGCTCTCCTGCAGAGGAATAACGTGAAATTCCTGGCTATAGTGACGGATTGCTTGCAAATCCTCGCTTATGGTAACCAGGAGAGCAAATTGATAATTCTAGCGTCGCAAGGACCGATCGAATTGGTGAGGATTATGCGATCTTACGACTACGAGAAGCTCCTCTGGACCACGTCTCGCGTGCTCAAAGTACTTTCGGTGTGCTCCAGCAACAAACCGCGATCGTAGAAGCGGGCGGCATGCAAGCTTTAGCAATGCATCTCGGCAATTCCAGTCAGCGATTAGTGCAAAACTGCTTGTGGACTCTGCGAAACCTGTCAGACGCCGCCACTAAAGTCGACGGTCTCGAGAGCTTATTACAATCGCTAGTTCAGGTGTTAGCATCCTCCGACGTTAACGTCGTAACCTGCGCCGCGGGGATCCTATCCAACCTGACTTGCAACAATCAGAGGAACAAGGTGACGGTTTGCCAAGTGGGCGGAGTCGATGCACTGGTGCGCACTATCGTCAACGCTGGCGATCGTGAGGAGATCACGGAACCTGCGGTCTGCGCCCTGCGCCACCTCACGTCGCGACACGTCGAATCAGAAATGGCTCAGAATGCCGTCAGACTGAACTACGGCATACAGATCATCGTCAAGTTGCTGAATCCGCCGTCGCGTTGGCCGTTGGTTAAAGCTGTTATCGGTCTGATTCGGAATCTGGCGTTGTGCCCCGCCAATCACGCCCCCTTGCGGGAACACGGTGCGATACATCATCTCGTGCAGTTGCTGATGAGAGCTTTCCAAGATACGCAAAGGGTAAGTGCTAGATGAGTTGGTGAGCATTATTAGTTGAACCAGAGTCCATTCATTGTAAGAATGCAGAGGTAGATTAGATAGACTAAAAAATCACAGCTTGGGATTGGCAAATTCACCCACGTGAAAAGTATTTTGTTTAGAAAATGATAAATAACAACGCACAATATAACAAATTTAACAAACAGTAAAGAAAAAATGATAGGGCGACGCAAAAGGCGCAAGCGAAGCGAATTCCCACAAATGCATATCAATATCTGGATGTTATTCAAGTAGGTTTCAAATTCAGTCAGATCATAAAAACATCTCTTAATTAACATAAATTTTTATTTTCGTTTAAATTCATTTAAGGTTAAGTTTCTGATATCAGGTTTTAACTTGTTGTGCAGTATGAACTGCAAACATGGCGATTGTTCTATATGAAAGAGTGGCAATGATCTGTTTAAAACAATATTATTCATAATGTCGGGTGCAGTGCCCGTGGACACTAGCAAAAGTCGATAACTTTCCAATATTGATATGCAAGTGAATCAAAAGTTTATAGATATAGATGGAAGTTACGGTTAAAATCCCATGTGTTCTAAAAGTTGTTTTGCACGAACTATTAAAAGTAAATCAAACAGCAGTTGTAAGATTCGTTTTTGCATCACAAACACACACTTGTTGTAACCCGGCCTGGCCCAAAACAATAATCCCATAAATCAACAGCAGAATACAAACAAATGCGTAATAAATATCAATTAATGACTTAATATCCAACACAGATTTGAATGAACTAATGACCTAATAGGCTTTTTGAAGAATTCCATTTGAATTTCCTTTGCTGTTATTACAAAATTTATAATTTGAATTTGCCGCTACTATTCTATTCTTTGATGTAATTTGGGCGCCGATCGCAACGCTATCTACTGTATTCTTTGCATGAATGGCGTGTAGATATAATTGACTGGATTAGTGTCTGAAAAATTGTCAACAAAATTAAAACTTTGTTCCTTATGATTAGTGTTGCGATGAACGTGGTTTCATTCGCCTGCATAGATATGAGTAAATATTTCAGTGTGAAGCCACATAACGAATGAAGCGAAGGCTCGAAGTTTTTTTCACGATGAGAATGGATATATTTCGTGAAAGACAGGAGTAAGCAGCTCCGTTCACAACGTGGCTTTTATAATAGGTTACAATTTGGTTTTCGGGCAAATAATTGATAAAATAAATAGTAAATTGAAGATACGAGTGGATGAAGGTGTTATGTTACAAAATCAAACGTTTTCAGAAATAAGTTTTTTCTATGCAATTTTTCTCAAAAGTATTGTAACATAACCCCTTCATACATTCACAAGAGTGTTCTAGAATTTCTGGAATTTTCGATGGTGCTATGTAAAAGATGGGTACAAAACACCTTGATTCATGCAGAAAGAGTTTTTATGAATTATTAATTAATTATAAATGCGACATAGCACCTTCATACACTCGTATCTTCAATTGTTTACATACAAACAGGTTGCTACACGTTTATTCTCGTGAAAGCAATGTAAAAGATTTATTTCATGCACAAGCCCTTCATTCACGCAATGAATGAAGTAAACTGTTTAAAGTTGTATTATGAAGTGGATGATCTACCGTGAATGATGATGAAAGTTTCGTTCTCAACACTAGTTCTGATGCTTTTATGAACTAGTTCCTGGATGGGTGAAATTGAATAAATATTTATTGTGACGGCTTCGGTTAACTTACGTTATTTTTCGATAAATGACGCACTAAACGTGATTTTACCAAGTAATGGAGGAAATGTCAGAAATCTGGATAGATAATTGTTATAACTATTCTATTAAAATATACTTTTTCGATGATTTTCCTATATTTTCCAAGCTTTTGCGGTACACTTGAAATATTCGGAAAATACAGTTTTGCAGACACTAACTTTATTAAGAGGTAAAATTAGTTTTGGAACAAATGATATCGCAGAAAAAAAAATATTTCGATAACTCATTCCGCCAATTCAGAATCATTGATATATATTTCTCCCTCCCAAAGCGAGCTAGTGTAGCCAGTGGTGGTAATCAACCGCCTGGAACGTACGCGGACGGCGTACGCATGGAAGAAATCGTCGAGGGCACCGTGGGGGCTTTACACATCTTGGCCAGGGAATCCCACAATCGCGCCATCATCCGCCAGCAGTCCGTGATACCGATTTTCGTCCAGCTGCTCTTTAACGACATCGAGAACATACAGAGAGTGGCCGCCGGAGTGCTTTGCGAATTGGCCGCCGACAAGGAGGGGGCGGAAATGATAGAACAGGAAGGGGCGACCGCACCATTGACAGAATTACTACATTCCCGTAACGAAGGTTGTTGTGCATTAGTATATAAATGATTCCAATTTTCATTTTAAATCGCTTCTGATTAAAATTTAGGTGTAGCTACTTATGCTGCTGCGGTCCTGTTTAGGATGAGCGAAGACAAGCCGCAGGATTATAAGAAGAGACTGTCGATGGAGCTCACCAATTCTCTGTTTCGAGAGGAGAATTCTGTGGAACGCGGATTTAGGGATGGGTCCTGATTTACAGGTAAGATTTTCGCCTTAACTCATTAATATGATATTAAAGATTGATTATTGAATAAGTAATGTTAGGACAACAAATTTCCCAGACTCTTTTTACTATTAAAAACAAGGTAAGTTGTAGTAGAAAAGAGATGACGTTAGCAAAGTTATACAGGGTTTTCCACGGAAATGGCTAGTTAAAAGTTTTCCGGCTTAACGAAATTCCTTAGCTTTAGAAGGATGATAGAATTTAATTCTACATCCAAAGATACACAGAATGTTCTATTTGAAAGAATAAAATAAAATAAGTTTGCAACTTTCAAGATTCCTTGATATATCACTAATTTTTGAACACCCTGTATAATACCACTGGATTTTTTTTTACGTTTTGGCAAAAACAATGTTCGTACTTGTTAATTTTAAAGTGGGAGGTTTTAACAGTTGCAGATAGGTATAGGAAACCCTAGCAGTAATCGTCGTAGAATTTTATGGTGAATTCAAAAAAACGCAATAATATAAGATGTGTCCGTTTAAAATAACAAAATTCATGGCGACTTCCGGTTAACCGCAGGTGCAAAAAAAGGTGAAGATATTTTAGAAGGAAAGTAAGTGTCAAATTGTTGCAAATCCCAAATTTTTAAAACAGAAATTTCGTAAAGCCGGAAAACTTCTAACTAGCCAGTTCCCGTTAGAAACTCTATATAGATATATAGTTTTGTCAAAATGCTAAGATTCGATTGAAGTATGAATTTTTCGTTATTTGTTTTAAGTTTTTAAAGTTATTTTTGCAGACTAGTTTATTCAGGGTGCAGGAAAAAAAAAATGCTGAACGAAACCGAAATAGATTTTTCTTCTTACTTATAAAAACTTGGATTTTATCATTTTAAAATTAACTTATTCGGTGCCTACTCTTGAATAACTATGCTAAATGATTTGGCATTAATTTTATGTGCGTATGTATTTTTATAACTTGGATTTTATAATTATTTTAAAATTTACTTATTCGGTGGCTACTTTGGAGTTACTTTGCTAGTAGCATATGGTATTAATTTTATGTGCCATGAGTCATTTAACTCTCAAATGAGAAATAAGATCGAACATTTTCGATTAATTTAACGGATAAAAGATTCTTACACATAAAATTTGCTTGTCATTTATTTATAACACGAATAGGCGTTGCATAAGTTGCTAAATTCCAAAGACTTTAACTTTGAAAGAACTTTTTTATTTCCGATAGAGTAATATATATATGTTATAATTCCTAAGCTAAAGATGATTATCAATTTTTTTTCCCGCCCTTTGTATAAATTATGTGTTATATAAAATGCTGTCCCGAGATAAGTTTAAAACAGTTATTCATGTACCAATGCCAAGAACTGCATCTTTCTTCTTTTTTTTTTTTCGAGGGTACAAAAGGTTCTGTTGGCAGAGCTGCATATTAATATTATTTTTTTTTGGCGACTGCCCAAAACCATTTGGAAAATTACGGAGTTGTTTCTCAAACTTCACATTAATTATTTTGTGACAGCTTATACAGGCTTCGATAGAGTAATACAGTCTAATAACTGCTTAATTATAAACGTTTCTGAGACTTACATGCGACACATTATCGCTTAAAATAAAAAAATAATTGTTAGATTACTACACAAATCTTCATATACAGGGAGACTATTAACTTATGCAGTTAACCGAAAGTGCTAACAGAGCACTTTAATCTGAACAATGAACAATTTTCTTAGTAAACTAACAGGCAAAGACCTAGTAATAGCTATTTAGGTGTGCTGTAATTTTACAGTATTTTAAAGATGATTACAATTGCAGTTCAAGATATGATTTTTCGATAAATCAGGGTGCTTGATTGGAATCAGCGATTTTTTGTTGCGTTAGAATGTGACGTGTCAATGTCATATGGATCCATGTTTCCATCTATCAAATAAGTGACTTGTCTTCTTACTGAGTAGATCATTGAATTGGTCATCGTTGAATTCAGGAGTGTTGTGACATGTTAATCACTGTTAATGGCATGGCTAATTAAAATGCTGCCGCAGCAAGTATTTGGATAGGTTTCCTAGACGAACAATTCCTGATGTTGGCAACCTTTCACAGATTAAGGCACCGAACTCGAATGTCAGGGTCTTTGAAACCCACACAAGAACTATATGTAAATGTAGTGGTTTTAAGCTAAATAAGCGAAATTAACAGAAAAAAAAAATGAAGAAAGAGACTTACCCAAATGTTCGGTCCGTCTGTTAACTTGCGAAAAAAAAACTTAAGATAATGGGAGAGATATGGATAAAGTCAGGAAATGTAAAGCTTCTATAGGCGGCGAGGCAGCTAACAGCTCTTAACGCTGCGAGGCAACTAACAACTATTCTGCGGAGAGCCCAACAACTAGTAAAAGCGGCCTACGTTTCCGATAAAAAAAAAAGAACTAAAAGATGTAAAAAATGACTAATGAATAAAAAAAAATCATGAACTGCCGTAAACAAAAACAGTTTCCACTATTATCGCCATGCGCAAATCTGTGTCACAGTGTGAGGTAGACATTTTGAATCTCCACTGTAGAAACGATCTTATCAGTAGTTCCCAATATTTTTTTCTCTTTGTCGTTACTCTCTTGTCTTTGACTTTACAAGATTATAAATAAAAGTTACTTCTTTAAGCTCCTTAGTAAGTCATTTCAGTTAACTGTTTAAGTTAACAATCACCCTGTATATTTAAATATTTGAGTATTGCATCAGAGTAATGTATGTATACGACACGTTTCTTGTGTGTTGGCATTTTGAATAAGACGTTGAAGTGAGACACGGATTAATTCCCCTCTGGCATCTGGCTGCGTACTAAATAAGAATGAAGGCGGGCTATTCATCGGATAATTATAAAATTAATTTGGTATCCAGAAGTAAAATTCTAATGAGAGCAAAAATAAAAACCTTTATTAGCATATAATAATATTTAATGACATCACTCCATTGTAAACGGAACTTATACAGAAACACATTGTTCTGAGATATTGCGTTGAGATATTACTCAAATCTTCGTATACCGTTATCGACAAATTTTAATTTTAGTATGGGGATTTTATACTATGCATAAAATGACCTTGCAATACGCGCCGATGTCAATATTGAAACGGTATTGGGCGTTAGACATGTGGTGGGAGACACAGAAAGCCATGTGTTCGAAACTGTGCGCCTTCATTTCGATACATTTATTTATTCGCAATTGCAATCCTATTCAACGATACAAAACCGTACTTTATTCAGCACTTGACAAGCTGTGAATACTTACACATTGTCCGATCCCCATTTAGATTATTAATTATTAATCCCATACAAATTAGTTAGTGTTGAATATTTGAACAGAAATGGAGGTTATGGAGGGCATGATAAAGTAAAGTTCTTCGTTGTTGAATGGCTTTTTGAAATGTTATTTAATGTTAAAAAAAAAGCACAAAATCATGTTTACTTGCTTCTCTTTTTTGTGTATTTTTTCTAGACACTCACAATCATGTTTTTTTTTTTTGCGATTACAGCGCAATCCGTAACGAATCGAAAAAAAGTTTCAAACAAAAACTACTAACTTGATGGCGTAGAATCCGAATCTGCAATACAAAATAGGGGTTCCCATTTAAGATTTCAAAGTTGTCCCCCTTCCCACTCGAGGGGGGGGGGGGGGAATATCGACTTCGGCACCATTCAGTGAGCCCCCTACATTATAACAAATCTTATTAAGATCTTTTTTTGATTTGATGCAGTATTTTAGATATTTTCGTTGTCTCAGATAAAAAACTTATCCCTGTATAATAATATTTATTGAAATCTGAAAAATGAAGTAAATACATTAACTCATAAAATTATAAGAACATAATTCTATTTCATGTTACATTAAAATTTAATATTTCAGGCATTTTAAAGGGAAAAGCGAAGCAATTTATTATATTTACTACTATCAATCAAACATAATTAAAAAAGTTTTCTAATTAAGAAGATATGGACTGCATTACTTCTGTCGAATCCAGTATATAAATATCGTTTATCCCAATTTAGTTAATTAGTAGTGTAGATCTTTTTTTTTTTCATTTTTATTTTTTCGTTTGTTTTTTGTTTGCATTCGTTTTTTTTGCCATTATTCTAGGACATTTTGAGTCCTGATCAGCCGTATGATAATTTGTACGGCCAAGACCCACCAAGTGTTCACAGTAGCCACGGCGGCCGGCCCTACCAGCAGCAAGGTAATCCGAAAAAAATATCAGTTTTAAGTTTTTCAAACGATGAATGTACGTGTGTGTATCCGTCATCTGCTTATTGTTTTTGTGTTTCGAAATGTGCGGTAGTAACATAGAACTGTTATTTATTAACGATTACCAAAGATAATACTCACAAAGTACGGATATGCGAGAACTAATTAACTGTGTGCCACGGAGTGAGTACGATATAATCTCGTTCGTTTAGTCTAATCTTTTTTTTTTACTTACTAAAAAAAAGCAATAAAAAATTCGATTTCTGGTACACGAAAATTAAATTATTCAATTCATTTCTTGCGTTTATGATTCAGGTTATGACCAGATACCAATAGACATGCAAGGTTTAGAGATAGGATCGCACGGCGGTGGGAATGGGTCGACTTACAGCGCAATCGATGCCATGGACGTCGGCAGTGCCGATCCAGACTTGAATTTCGACCACATTGAACAGTTGCCAACTCCGCCACAGGACAATAACCAAGTGGCGGCTTGGTATGACACCGATTTATAGGAGAAATTCTATAAATCGCCAAAATTTACAAATAAATAAAAAAAAAGTATATATTAAATCTAGAATTAGTTAATATTTAATAAAAACAAAAAAAAACTACTTTCTTTTTATTACTTTTGTGATACATTTTAAGTTCTTTTTTATGTTTTATAAATATATATATGTAGATTATACAGGGTGTTTCATCAAACCTTATCCAGCGGAAACTATTTACCAACAATATTAAGAAAAAATATTATTTGTAAAATTCCAATCGGAAGGGAGCGCATTTGATCATACACCCAACCCAATACATATTTATTGAATTATGTTAAAGCTTTATCGAAACTTTTTTTTTCATATTGCGATCACGTGAATTATAAGTATATATTTAAATTATTTGCTCTAATTAAATTAGAGCGGATAATTTCATACTTATCATTGTTACGTTTATATTTCTTTACATACATTATACGTTGTGCATTATCTAATTTTTATATTATTATGAATTGATTATGATTGTATTAAATTATCGTGCATTTATTACATGTGTATTCATGAAACTAGGAAGCTGTTAATTTTAGCATCGTATACATATAATTCCTAAGTTCCTCCTTCCTGTTTTCAATTCAATTTTTTCGGAGAACGATTCAAGAAGTATGTTTTTTTTTTTAAATTATCAAAAATAATTTGTTCAGATATTAAATGAAATACCAGTAATTAAAACTGTAACCCGTTTGATTAAAAATAAAGAGGTTTTGTAGTATCAGAATTCTCTGCTTCAATAAGATGATTAAAATATGATAAAGACACGCAATGTAAATAATACTTTTGTTCATACAAAAACAAAAAACGGTAGAAAACTATAAAGCAACAAGTCGCAACATACCAAGCGTTTATTAGTAGCACTTTTGAGACTTAACAAATTTACATATAATAAAAAGAAATTCGTGGATATAACTAATTGTATTATCTTATCCGAATCCTGATCGTTAGGAAACTACGGTTTTTGAGAACATATCCTTAATTCCATTAACCCCTTTTCCATAAATAAGGTGAATCTTGAATTGTTTTTTTTTTTTTATTCATTAATTATTGCTTGTGAATGTAAATTTTGTATTGGTCGTTTGTTTTTTTTTGTCATTGAACTTTTTCAATGTATAATAATAACATATGAACAGGGTAGAACTTAAGGGCACTGCCTTTATCCGATGCATGTATTTTTAGTGATTTAACGATATAATAATAAAGACATTTCTCATGTATTTGATATGGTTTTAATTATTAAATACAACGCTTTAGTTTGCACACCAAAACTAATTGGGAAATTGCTTTAGACACTGCTCGGCACTTTTTTATGAAAACTAAATTATTACAAATCATCTTAACCCCGTGCTCCACCTGAAAAGGTACTACACGAGGCTAACCTATTCTAAGTAGTTATATGGGTTCCATAACAATGAATGATCCTACTCTAATAAATAACTTTCCTATGATTCTTAATAACAAAAATATAATACAGTAGCCTCGCGACCATATGAATACTACTTTTGAGAAATGATAAAATATGTGAAATGTGATTAGTTCACATAATCGCGAGTCTACTGTAAATCAGTTATTATTAAATGCGCCCATGGAACGACTTTCGTTATCTCCCAGCATTCGCCAAGGACACTGATTATATATAATCATACTGCTCGGCACTGTAGGGAAGGGCGTCCCCCACTATCACGGCAGGGAAATCTAAAGAAAACGTGTGAATTAGTCAGACGGCCATCGAAAGTAAAAGCATGTGGATGATCGTCACATATGGACTTCGGTTTAGACACTTCCCCGCAATAAAAATTGTGTTTAAAAATATTTAATATTTATTAATTATAGTAATAAAGTGTAGTATTATTCTAGGATGACATCGCCTGCAAATTAATATATTTCAAAGTAAACTAACTAATTCATATCTTTCTTATGGTAAAAATTATGAAAATGAAATAATAAATATAATAAAGGAGTTGTTCCTGAAAAATATATCATTAAATCGGAACGGGTAATATCGGGAATTCCCGACCCGACCCGAGATTTTACTTGGCGAGACGGGTCGACATTGCCCGATAAATCTCGATAACTTCTAATATACAAAACAAATGTTTAAACGATTTCTTATTCGTAGATGTCATACTGATTATAAGATTTTACGTTTCGCAAAATAGTAATATATGAACTCAATATTATATTTACGTCACTTATCTATTACATATTCCTATTAATAATTAAAACATGCATTAAAGACGTTCCTAGTAAAAAAGATTATCCCTTTCCACTTATCATCTCTTCCTATTTGAAACAAAAATATCATGTAAAACATTTTGATGTATTTTCTACTGCGATCTTTAAAAACAAATCTTCAAAAAAAAAATCATCCTTTTCCCCTTTCACCCCATCCAATCTAAAATAAAATAATGTAAAACATTTTTAATGCATCTTGTCCTAAAATATAAAAAAAAAAAAAAAAATTAATAAAAAATACCTCATTTCCCTCAGCTCTACAAATGTTAAAAAAAAATATTTAAAACATTCTCCCGATATTTCGAAAGAAAATATTTGAAAAATCATGCCTCCTCCTCTCACCTCTTCCAATGTTAAAAAAATATGATTAGAATTGTTTTAAATGTGTCCTCTTTCGTTGTTTAAAAAAAAATATGATTTCTCATTTTTTATGTGTGCTCTCTTCTGTTCTTTTAAAAAAATATTTAAAAAACCATCCCTCCTCTCATCCCTTCGAATGTTAAAAAAATATCATTTGACTAATTTTTGATGTGTCCTCTCTTCCATTCTTTAAAAAAAAATATATAAAAATCATCTCCCTCTCACACCTTCCAGTGTAACATCGGCCTATCGTATTTATGATCAAATTAGATCTGAAGTTCCTATGTGGTGTACCTCCGAACTCTATTTTTGGTCCCTTATTATTTTTGGCATACGTGACCCATTTATCAGAGATAATTTCTGTCCTATGCATGTTGTAATTTGAAGTATGGATGTAGTCATTCGTACTTGCTGTGCATTATTTCATTTTATTTTAGCACATACACACCGTGAATGTGCTGAAATATCGTCACTTTGTGGGGTAGTTCTCTGGACACAGACTTTTTATCTAGTAGAATGTCGGCGTAAGATGGATTTTTGACATTACTGTGGGAATGCCTCATAGGCACATTTATGAAAAACAATAATACATAAGTACCTTGGTATATCGTATACTGTTTAGAGTTCAAAGTGGATACCATTTGATAAATATGATTATTGCCAACACTTTAACTACCACTACACAAAATTATATATTTAATATTATATGAAGTGGACGTATTAAAATAAGCAACGATAGTTTTGTACCATTACCATCTATGCCCTTAACAAAATCATAAAAATACTGTTTCGTTTAGTACAAAGGTATCACATGATACGTTAAAATTTGGAAGGATTACTTTCGTCAATTTAAAACATACAATTTTAACTTGTTAATTATATACTTATAGAACGAAAAATGGCGTGCCGTTATTTTATTTCGAAACCCATGCGACCATCAAAATAGGCAACCCAAATAGCGCGGGTCCGTTAAGTAGCAACTTGGTTGTATAGGTTATGTTTGTTGACAACATGGACCTGTATAAAGAACTGAAACGACGGCTACAAAATTGTATTTGACTGAGGGAGTTTTAAAGTTAGGCAACCATCACAAATATACACAAGTTTTTATGTGGCAGATTGCCCTCAAGCTCTTGTACTATCTCATACATAATTTCTATTGCCTAAAATGTGACAGATATCCCGCAATCCTATTTTACTCGGCTTCAACGTCTGCTATATGTTTCCATAGGTATATAGGAGCCATTCCAATTATATATACTATACAGGGTCAAGCAACTGTGTGGCAACACCTGATTTTTGGCTAAATTATGGGTTCTATTGAAAAATAACCTTAAAAAAAAGTTATCGTAGTATTTTTATTCTAGTCTGTAACATACATACTTTGATTTCCAACAACTATCATAGGTGTTTTTGTAAATATAAATCGCGATTGTGATTATGATTCTAAGATTAATCGTTATGTCACAGCGATTAATTCACGATTTGTCATCGTTTTCCAACGCACTGATTTGTTTACACGATTTATTTACTTCTATGAACAATGGTCGAAAGCATCGGATTCATTTTTGCGGGATATAAATTGTTTTTTACGGATTCGTCGATGATGAAATAATAAATTATCTGCGTAAAGGGAAAAAAAAACCAAAAAATTCAAATCATAATAAATACTAGTGATGAGCGAAACTGTGATTCTTAAATCACCTTGTGAGTCGTGAAAGTGATTTACAAATCACGGTGATTGCGATCACTGTATCGACTCATCGATATTAAAATCGTGTTTCGTGTATACTTCTAATTACAGGTCTACAGGTCCTCTGGTATCGTAAACTTGCCAGAAGTTCTTTTTAGCGGACATTCCCGATTATTGAAATCTATCTTCGGATGAAGATGAAGGCTATGTGATATCTAAAAAAAAAAAAAAAAAAAAAAAAAAAGTCAACGATTTATTACAACCTATATGAATAAGTTAAAGTTTAAAACAAGTGCAGGTGCGGAGCGAGTGCACTGACCCCAATAGCTCCGGCTATCCCTAATTTGCTGTGCACAATCGCGCCTCGCCGTTGATCGTTACCGCAATCACGAATCACTGCTTTCAACAAATTTTCCACTCACAGTCTATCCGTGATTCTCTAATACTGTGAAGAATCACAGTTCGTAAAATAGCCTCGTAATCACTAATAAATACTGTTAATACATAGCCTCACATTGCCAGCCATATTGCTGTTTGAAATGTAAACAAATCACTAGTAATCGCCCCATAGGTACGATTTTAAAACTTTAAATCTTGACCATGTATATATAATATTTGATTTCCTTTTTCTTGGTTTTTAGGTCTAATATTAAAACATGAATTCATGTTTTAATATTAGACCTAAAAACCAAGAAAAAGGAAATCAAATATTATAGGTACGATTATTGCGATTTATAATCGCTTGAATTGCGATTTGATTTTTCAAACGCGATTTAGATTCATACTTTTCCAACGATGTGATTTATAATCGCACACATAATCACAATCGCGATTTATATTTACAAAAACACCTCATATGTTTCCGAGATATGATGTCATCGGTAGTGATGAGCGTTAAATCACGTTGTGAGTCGTGAAAGCGATTTACAAATCACGGTGATTATAAACGGTGAAAAAAAAAAAAAAAAAAGACTTTTCTCAACGATTCATTACAACTTATATGAACAGGTTTAAAACGAGTGCACTAATGCAATAGCTCCAGCTATCCGGGTTATCATTAATTTGCTGTGCGCAGTCGCGCCTCGCCGTTGATCATTACCGCAATCACGAATCACTGCTTTCAGAATTTTCCACTCACAGTCGTGATCCGTGATTCTCCAATCACTGTGAAAGAATCACAGTTCGTGAAATATCGCTCATCACTAGTCATCGGTACTTTTTTTTTTAAATAAATCGCCTGTATCTTCGCATTTTCAAATCGACACTTTTCCAAGAATTATGCGGTTTGAGATATAAAAATAAAACGTTATTAACATTTTAACATCCATTACCATTAATCTTATCCAAATGCATATTTTATTCAAAACTTAAATTCACATCGATTATCATCATTTTACCTACGTAATATCTAGATGGTGGTTATGTTTATGTTAAGAAACTACATTTATGAATCTTCTATCTAAAATAATCAATTTATCACTGTGTGATATTAACAAGTAACAACCAATATCTACCTCACCAGAAGTGCAATGAATGGGACCATTGTAAAATCTAATATAAAACAACATTTTGATGATAAATCACCATGTGGGTTTCATGAGTATGTAAATAAAGACATGATATATTGCTATTACTAGTTTCCTTAAAGAGGATATTATGATCTTTGAAAATGACACACTCTGTATATATTTAACTTTATTCTATATATTATAAACATGCAAAATAAAAATCACTGGCGAGATCAAGGCACACAATTGGTGGTGATGCTAGAAATGTAGAATTTTAACAACGAACAAGATAATCTTATAATGATACAAAGTTAGGTACAACAAACATTTACATAACAGCAAAAATTATTTAGTGATAACATTCAAAATATAAAATAAAGATTCCTACAAAAAAAAGTGCAAGAAATGAAAAACAAATTATTGCTTCTAATTTGATTAACGTAGTATATACAGTCTGTACCAGATAAAAATTGTAGCAAGAATTTAAATTTCTTTACAATTTTTTGTCTGAAACAATCTGTACAATCAATACAAAAGAGTACATAACAAAACATAGAAAGAATATCAACTCAAATCTCAAATAATTAAGTAAACTTTGAACTGGAAGCACCGTCAACACTTTTAATGTTCCAAGATGAAAAATATCATTTGATGTGTATATTGCTTAAACAGTAAAATAAGAATATTGCATCATAATCATCGTATCTAAAATACGATATGTATATTTTTCTTGTGCGTATTATTTCCAGAAAAAAAAAGAAATATATAAAGCTACACATAATATGACTGTCATTGTGTAATATTAAAATTCATAAAGAAAAACCGATTGCACTGACAAAATCAAACATATTTTAACATATCATAAGTAAATACTGATTAACTAATACAAATTTAATCATTAAAATATACCCTGTACTATATACAAAATAATATGGAAAGTAAAGTAAGTGTGAAATAATATCATTCAAATTATTTAAAGCTCATTGTAAAATATACAAACAAAAACAATCCAATGCTAAAATTGATTCAGTAGAACATTCAAATTATCATTACCAAATCTTTGATTCCAAAGAAAACTTGTGTAATAACTAGAGATATCGCTATGATAATTTCCAAATTCACATATATCCAAAGCAGGCTTCCATATGGTCTCTAAATTATCTAGCAGCGATTCGTTTTCCCTATCGTGCTTTTTTAACGACTCTAGGCTAACAACTGTTTGATAGGTGCTACGCATTTTATCAGATGTACCAGGAGATATTGCTGTCGATTCCTCATCGATGACCAAAATCGAACCAGGACGCACCATTGTACGGATTACTTCTAATATTTCGTCGCTTCGCAGGCTCGGGTTTGCTTGAGTGAGTATTTGAAACCAAAAGTTTGTTGGAATATCCTAATTTAACCACATGTGTTAAGAAAGAGATAACAAAAAGCAACAAAACTTACCTTAATTTCAGCTATACACAGAATTAAACTTTGATTATTGTTTGTCGCATAATTAAATTTAGTACAACCGCTTGGATAAAGATCTATAAGAGTGACGATTCCCGGCCCACCAACACGCCATTCCTCGATGTTGTTTTTTATGTATCTTTTTGCATATAAAGTACTTAATAGATAACAATGTTTTGCAATGTCTTCGTTAATATCTAAAAGTTCCCATAAATATAAATTCGGAATAAATAAGAAGTACTGAAATTTTACAAATTGGATTACCTTCACCTCTTACACTATTCCATAATTAGAGAGCAAATATGGAAATATTTAATTAGTACATACGTTTAATTAATAACTTGTTGTAACTTACCCAAATATTCACTTAATTCCTTAATATTAACACCAACAGACCAAGCAAAGAATATTTTTATTGCGTTTTCAGCACGACAATCGTAGGATAGTGGAAAGTGCTTCGATTTAAACATTTCCAAATGATGTATATTCTCTTTCATAATAGTCGAGAGTAAATCGAATAATTTACTATTACTCCCGGTTTCAAGCTTTAAAGTCTTCTCTTCAAACATAGATGAATTACTGCAAGGAAAGGTCGAACATTAAATTTATAAACAAGGGTCCCTCATTGCTCTCAAGTAATCTCGTAGATTCAGTAATTAATATCTAAATAGCGTGTCAGATTATGCGGGCGCCCCGCAGGGTGAATTTTATCATAAAAGAAACGTGCTGCATGCAACAAGTTATCACTTACCACACGTTGTATTGGAAATTATTCGGGTGACAATATAATTTATCGACGGAATACACTGTGGGTTTAGAAATCTCACAATTCAGATCCATTTTGCGCTTTAATTCCGTATATTGGTGTTGGAATTTGAATAAAACTTAACAAAAACTGTACATTTTAAGAATCCAGCCAGCCATTCCTTCGGATGGTGTTGCCAAATCGTGTAATTACTTGGCAAAATATTAACTTATTTACTATAAGATTTATAAATTTAACTACGATTTCTATTAAAACGTTATAGTAAAAGATTAAGCTCAAAGTTTGTTTTTAAAAATCTATTTTTACATTTTTTTTTCATAATGGCAACGTGTAAAATTGGCAACATCGCAAATTCTTATCGATTTTTTTTATAATTTGAAATATTTTTATATTTACAATCAATATGTTGTGTATATACAGTGGATGCAAAGTGGGGGATAAAATTGTAAATACCTATATGTTTGTTAATATATTATATGTACAGGTGATCTATGTAAATATGATTTCTTTTTTCTTCAATTTATCGATTTTATTCGTTACATTTTGTTCACACTGCGAATAACTACAATTATGTTTATTTTATATATGTAAATTAAATTTCAAGATTTAATAAAATGAATACGTAAGTATAATATATATATACTTATTAAAATTAAATTTCTCACAATTACTTTAGTAACTTCATCATGGTATTAAACTATTAAAATAACTATTTATACTTCAGCTTTTGCGGAAAATTTTAACTGAGATATATACAGTGTTAACATTTCACAAAAAAATATTTATTTAAAAATTGAAAACATGTCTCAAACAACTTTCTTTGAAAAACTCTTTCTAGATTTATACATTTAGCTACACAACGAACTGTTTTCTGTGTTGTCAATTTTCTATAAATAATTATGTAATCTTGGCTAAAAGATCGAAATTCATTATAGCTTCTTCCAAGCAGCTTTCTCTTCGTCGTTCTTTAAAGAAGCACAGAATTCATGAATTGCCACTGTTGAAACATCAAAATAAATTCAGCACATTGTTTTATAGTAGCACCCACATGTAAAGTACTGAAAGCAACTCTCTCGTTGTCAATTGACCTGATACAAAATAAAGAACCCAGGACAAAACGATGTGGGCCATGCCGAACACGTATTACAGCAATTCTAGTCTTTGCATTGCAATATTTTATAGTAAATCCAGCCCTTAATGAGGCAACACCAAGGTCACCAAAGAATTGTTGGACTTTGTCGATGATAGCTTTATGCAAAGAGGCTTCTTTTAATAGTGGAGCATTATTTTCTTTATCTAGTTGTTTAACTGCTATGACAATGTATCTGAAGTGAAATAAATATTTTATTAAATATTCCTTGTTTATTCAAAAATGAAATTACCTATTTTTGTGCCTCACCATGTTTAAATGTGAGTTAACCTCAAAATTTCATTTGTTTTTATTGAAAAAAATAGGAATTTTTAGATTCCTAAATTTTTAACTTCAAGGACTAACTTCTAGCACGTTATCTTGTTGCTAAAGAGGTCATACACAAACAGTTTTACTGTTACGGAGAACCGTGAAAATAACTTCAGTAGTGCACAAATTCTTCATGTAATACAACTATATATTCTATCAAAATATGTCTTCCTCAGCATTTTTCGTGGGTGTAGATGTTGGAACAGGTAGTGCTAGGGCCGCTTTAGTGTCGAGTGAAGGAAAAATAGAAAATATTTGCGTTAAAAATATCAAAACATGGAATCCGAAAAACGAATTTTATGAACAATCTTCGGACGACATCTGGCGGGCATGCGTCGATTGTATTAGAGTAAAAATGGCGGGAAATTTAAACATTTATGACATATCAAATAAATAATTTTTAGGATGTTACAAAAAACGTTGATAAAACTAAAGTGAAGGGAATTGGTTTCGATGCTACTTGTTCATTAGTTGTGTTGGATAAAAATGGTCAACCCTTAACGGTTAGTAATACAGGTATTTTAACATTTTTAATTATTTATTGAAGACGTGCATGAATGTTTCTTTAATATAAGGTTCGAATAAACAAAATATAATCTTGTGGATGGACCATAGAGCGTCGGAAGAAGCTAGGAAAATAAACCAATTAAATCATAGCGTTTTGAAATATGTCGGTGGCAAAATTTCTTTGGAGATGGAGACTCCTAAGCTTCTATGGTTGAAAAATCATTTACGTGAGGCATGCTGGAATAAAGCTGGATATTTTTTCGACCTTCCCGATTTTCTAACGTGGAAAGCCACGGGGACGGAGTCCAGGTAATTCCGGATATGCTTAAAATCAAATTTAATCGTTAATTTTCTCAGATCTCTATGTTCCCTAGTTTGTAAGTGGGCTTACGAAATCGATGGTAAAGGCAAAAACGGTTGGAATGAAGATTATTTACGAGAAATAGGCCTTGAAGACTTAATAGATGCAAATTTTGCAAAAATTGGTAACACAATCCAAGTTCCTGGTGCACCAGTCGGAGAAGGTTTGAGTTTAAAGACTGCTGAGGAATTACATTTATTGCCTGGAACACCAGTTGGTACTTCGATCATCGATGCTCACGCCGGAGGTTTAGGACTGATTGGGTGTTCCGTTGAAGGGAGCCCAATTGATTTCGAAACAAGATTGAGCACGTTATTTAACTGCAATTGTCCAAAAGTTCATTATTGCGTTTTAGGTCTAATTTGTGGGACATCAACTTGTCATATGGCTGTCTCAAAACAACCAATTTTCACTAAAGGTGTTTGGGGCCCTTACTTTAGCGCCATGGTCCCAGAGATGTGGTTAAATGAAGGTGGGCAAAGCGCCACTGGAAAATTAGTGGACCATATCATTGAAATACACCCGGCAACACCGCAAATTAAAGCAAAAATCGGAAATACGTAGTTATAAAAGCATTTTTTTATCGATGGACCCTACTTACCTGCAATATTTCAGTCATATTCAAACTTATCTAGCGGAATTATTGAATAAAATCGCAGAGAAAAGGAACTTGAAATCGATATCTTCGCTTACTATAGATTTACACTTTTGGCCAGATTTTCATGGAAATAGGTCACCAATAGCCGACTCTAACTTAAGAGGAATGGTAAGTGTTTCATTATTTCTCTTCCTATTATCGAAATGAAATATCTCTTTTACAGATTTGCGGATTAAATTTAGCTTCAGACGAAGAAAATTTAGCTCTGATATATTTGGCAACGTTGCAAGCATTAGCTGTACGTCAAATCATGTACAAAACGTAATATAACCTCATAAAAACTTCATTTTCTAGTACGGAACCAAACACATCGTGGAAACTCTGGTAAGATCTGGACATGAGGATATAAAAACGATTTTGTTATGCGGGGGATTGAGTAAGAATAAATTGTTCACCCAAATTCAAGCAGATGTCGTTAACATACCCGTGGTGATACCGTCTGAGAAAGAATCAGTACTTCTTGGAGCTGCTATCTTGGGAGCTTGTGCAGCTGGATACTTTAGAGACATGGAAACTGCTATAAAGTCCATGGGAGGCGTGGGGAAAGTCATTTATCCTAATAAGGAAGTGCAAGAGTTTCACAAACGTAAATACGCGGTGTTTTTAAAGATGGTGGAGGACCAAAACGAATATAGAAATATCATGGGTTGTTAGTTTAGTGTGTAAATGTAGAAGACAAATAAAATGTTTTTTTTATTAAGTATTTGCTGTTTTTTTTTTGTTGAAATGTTTTTGAGTCAATTTACCAGTACTGGGACAGATTTTATTCCAAAAAAAATTTTTAATTTTTTTAAAAGGATCTACAATTCACCGACTCAAGGAGTAACTTATCAAATACTTCAAAAATTTTGTGAATGAGTATTTTAAGAATCGGTTATTTTATTTTTTGTAGGGATATCTACAAAAAAATTAATAAATATGGTTTTTTCATCTAATTTAGGTAGCCCTGTTTCAAGGCCTTCCCTTAAATTATTGTAATTTATTTTATCATCATCAACATGTCTTTGTGAACGTAAACATGTATATAAAACGTAACATCAAACGTAAAGGTGAACACTGAACGTAACATAAAACGTAAACATTGAACGTAACGTAAACGTAATAGTTCTAGCAACATAATATCCAACGTCAAAGAAAAGAAGTGTGTTAATAACCTTTTTGCTAAAAAATTCAACGATAGAAAATAAAATAGTTACATAATTATTTTAAATATAAATAAATTGGAATGGACTCTGTTAAAAGTTATGCAAAGGAAATTAAATCACTTAATAATAATCCAATAGAATATTTAAAATCATATAGTTCACTACCTAAGCTACCAATAAATAAAATTCTACTTGTAGGATGGCCATATAAAACACACTAAAATTTTAACGCCTTTATTCAAGATATAAAACAACGGACATCTTCACACACGCCATAACATAACCATAGAATATAACATTAATTATCGCTGCTCTGTCGATACCCAACTTCATGTCGTACCAACCTACATTAAATTACTACATACTTAAGTACGGTTTTTTAATTCATTTCAATTTAAAACAAATAATCTACTATTTTTAAGTCTATGATTTTTGATATTTAGCAATCTACTAAAAGTTATCTCTATAATGATGTAGAATAAGCTCTAGCGCATAATCAGGCGCAGCTGCGCAACGTCTGTCCCTCTGCAATCAACCAACGACCATCGACATTCGACTTCGACACCGGTAAGTGCATAGTAATTAAAAATGCCTAACAAATTCCAAGAGGGCGGAAGAGAATTTTGCGAGATATCCAAATTTACAGAGTAGTAAGTTAATTGCTTAGTAATTTTTTCTTAAACTTTATCAATAATGTTTTAGCCACGTTACCTTGGCTAGTTCAATGTGCGAAGCAAGAAAATATGAACAATGCCGAGATGGCGTTCGAAAGATATTGTCCGAGAAAGTTAAAAATCGTAAAAGTTACTTGGGTCAGATCCAGAGAGCGACCATATTGCATATGGCGCGTACATTATAATTTACATGGTTGTGCCCTATTGCCTCAAGAAGGGGTCGACTTAAAACAATATTTTAGCTTGTTAGAGGAATGCCACCCGATAAATACCGCCATTGTTCAAATTCAGTGTTCGACTGACGCCATTGTAGATTATGGTGTATTTTGCGACTGTGATCTACCAAATTTTGAGATTGCTGCTGCCCAAAACCCGGACAGCAGATTATATTGGGTACATTGTATGACATGTTAAGCATGAAGGTAATTTATTAAAACAAGAAACATAACTTGTAGGTAATTGTTTTTTCTTTTATTTTAGATCGCAATAGAAGAAAAAGCATGTACGTTGGATTGATTAAAATAATATATATGTGTACTGTATACATAAATACATTTGTTTATAATATTTGTAAGGCCAATAAATCTATGAACATCTTTGCACGTTTTCGGTACCGGGTAATCTAACACGCAGTGTGCGTTCTCAACACTCCGGTCGTATACCGTGTTCATTTATGAGATATCTAAGTCTAAATTTCAGCTGGTATTGTCTCGCTAATTTAAATACTTCTTCGAGAATGTTCAGGTGTTCTTCAATATCATCGGTAGCAATTAATATATCATCAAGGTAGAGTAGAATTTTATTGGCTCTAATGAGAGGCTCGAAAATATGATTTGTAAACCGTTGAAACACTCTGGGTGAATTCGTTAATCCGAAAGGCATTTTTAGGTACTCAAATTGATCGAAAGGGGTAACAAACGACGTGTACTTGATAGAATCATCTGCCATTTTTACGTGATGGAATCCGCTTTGCAAATCGAGACTGGTAAAATATTTTTTCTTGCGCAATTGATCTAAGTGGTCGTCAATCAGAGGAGTGGGAAAATTGCCGTTTAAAGTAATCTTATTTATCTCGCGATAGTCTACACTCTAAAGTCTTAACTCGCCGTTCTTTTTGTTTACTAAAACTATAGGACTCGAATAAGATGACGTACTAGGTCTAATAATCTCATCGCTTAATAGTTTGTCAAGAATTCCTCGCAATTTTTCTTTTTCTGCGAACGCTAGCCGTCTCGGTCGAAAGATATAGGCTGATCATGTTTCAAACAATTTTCATTTCAAAATATGTTTAACCAAATCAGTACCCCATTTTCCCAAATATTCTGTATGATATAGCGTTTTGAGTTTTTCTGAAGAACGATAATCTACTTTGTCACATATGTTTAACTTTTCAGATACCTTCTCATAGGGGTCAATATCAATGTGCATAATACTATTAATGAATGGTGTTTCGTCAGAAATTTTTTTGTTTTACAACTACAGGGTCAGCTAATGTGATTGTTAGATCAGGGTTTGAGAAAAATCTCTGCCTAGTATGGCAGGATACACCATTGTCTTATCTGTGACAACATAAAACTGAATATTAACATTTGCATTAGGATTTACAGTGACATTGCTTTGAAATATACCAATTACATTTAATTTGGAGTCATTTATGCCAGCGAAATTTGTTTCATCATTGTCACAGCGTACATAAGTACTTACATATTGTTCTTTAATTAGACTAATAGGGGAACCCGTATCTATCAGAGCTTCAATATTGTGTACATTACAATTTCTTGGTTTTAATACTTAAGTTTACTGTATAGGGCTTGACTAACGCTTGAGGTTGCACCGCGCTGATTGTCGCTGAACCATCTCTTCCTGTCTGAGGGTGTCATCCTTCCGTCGCCTGTTTCACCTGTGGCTTTGGGCAGTCTTCAACTGGTGCGCTAGGGATCCACAAGAATAGCATCCTCTCCTCGACATGGCTTGTCGCACTGGAATGCCCTGTGACCAACAAATACAATTAAAGCATTTTGTTTCACTTTGTCCTAGCCTCTGGCCGGCTCCTGCAGCATGTTGTTTCTTTCTGGTTCTGGTGGCGAAGTCGGTCCTCCTGTGGCTTCCTTGATGGGATGTGTCTTTTTCTTCATTCTGTTCTTTCGATCTTGCTCTCTGTATCCTCTCATATGACAGCATGCCCCCATACAAGTCATCGGTGTCGTAGTGATTCTTTCGACATATTAATGTACTTAATTCTCGTGACCATAGTCCTATTGCAATTGTTCCTTCGTTTCCCTCGCAGCTTAATCCCAGTTGCTTGCATACTTAACCTTTTCGTGGAAATAACTGCTTATGCTTTGCTTAGCCCTTGATTACATAGTTGCATTTGTTCAGCATTCAGTATACTTGTAACTTTGCAAAATGTCTTCTTAAACAGTGTTTTGAATTCTTCCCAGTTCGATATTTCATTTTGTCTCGCCTCTAACCAGTGTCTCGCAGGTCCAACCAAGTTCATGCATGCTGTCTCCAATGTGAATGAATCTGGCCATGCATGTAGAGCTGCTATGCTGTTAATATTTTCTAACCATAAATTCGCTGTAGCAGAGCTTGCATCTCCTGTGAATGTATTTATACTTTTTGATAAATCTGGCATAATATTATAATTTTTAAGAGGGGTGGCCGATTCATTTTTCTCCATTTGCGTCTGTAACATACGCAGCAACACAGCGTTCTGTTGGAGTATCGCATTCATGGTAGCTAGGTTGTCTCTATTTTCTATGTTTGCCATATCTACTACACGCTCAGTATCTTCTACACTTGTGTTTCTACTCACAAAATTCTCAAATTCGTCTACGTTTGCAACAGTACTTGCCGTTTCCCGCGTTTCAGTCGCCATGTTTGTTATTCTTTCCTAAATTCTTCGCGTTCTCTCCTCTAGTCGTAATCTCCGTACCGTTTCCTTCTCTCAGAATCCGCCTTCGCATCCGAATCCCACTTCTGATATTTGTAGGATGGCCATATAAAACACACTAAAATTTTAACGCCTTTATTCAAGATATAAAAAACGGACATCTTCACACACGCCATAACATAACCATAGAATATAACATTAATTATCGCTGCTCTGTCGATACCCAACTTCATGTCGTACCAATCTACACTAAATTACTACAAATACTACATACTTAAGTACGGTTTTTTAATTCATTTCAATTTAAAACAAATAATCTACTATTTTTAAGTCTATGGTTCTTGATATTCTTGCAATCTAATCTAAAAGTTATGCTCTATAATGAGTGTAGAATCCAGCTGACGCATAATCAGGCGGCAGCTGCGCACCAATTTCTTGAGATGGCGCTTTCCTTTATATGTTAAAAAAATTGTGCAATTAATGTATAAAGAAAAGCCGCTATCTGAAGAAAGAAAAAGAAAAAATATTAAGTATTTGTATAATATTATTGGAAACATAATTTACTTATAGTACTATTTTTTTTTTGGCATGATATGCGGTCACCAGCAACGCTGAAGTACAGTTAAAATCGGTAGCAAAGAAATCAGACTGGAGTGGTCTACCAAAGGAAGAAAGTTTCACAAAAATTGTAAAGGATATCAAGAAATATATATCATATAATATTGAGAGTCTATACAATAGGTCTGCATTTTAATCTACCAGCACGTCCGTAGATATGGATTGATTCATTTTCATAAAGTATTTATGGGGTCCACAGCATTCATGCCCTCACATACATTGTCCTCTGCACTTCCCAAATCTCGTAGTGCAAAAAAAGCATAAAGTTTTCCATTATTCTCTGTTTTTCAATATTTATAAAAGCAGAACGATATAAACCTAAACCATTCTATACAACGCGAACGATTAATAATGGCCAAATTACAACCGTACCACAGAATATCGAACAACCAGAACCAAACTCTTTGTCGGCTCTGTTGATCTGAGTGGGAAATTTCGTGACCTTGATGTCAGTGTCTCGGGCGAGCAGTCAGAGTCGGCTTCGATAAAATCGTGCCTGGACCAGGACCTAACTGAAGTGAATTATCGAGAATATGATACATATCTACGATAAAATGAAAGAATATCCGCTTATTTTTACAATATATTTACTTTCTTTCCATTATTTCCAGATTTTATCGACTTGCACTTGATAACACTATTTAAATTAAACATACGAATATAAACTTGAAGTCAGCGACGTGTGCCTAATGCAAAGAGCGAAACATAGCCGGAACTCACAAGTTCTCGCCCGATTTAATGAGGATCAAGCTGGCGCGTTGAGAATGCGCCGAACCCCTTTCCGCCAAGCCAAGTTGATGTTCTGGTTGTTAGGTATTCTGTGACCGTACCGTTTACCCTTACCAGAGACACCAAGAGAATGTGCAACTAAATACAGAAAAAGGTTCGGAAATGTGTTGCATTGGCTATCTTTGTTTGCTTTATAAATTCGCACATATAGCGCGAACTTTTTTAGCGAGATGAAAAAGTGTACTGACGGGGCGCCACGGTCAAGTTAGTGAATTTTGCGTTCGATAATGGTTGGCATTACGTGGGTTGGTGCTTCCTGAAAATCACTGTGACGCCGGTTTATAAAACGTGATAAAAACGCTCTTTGTCACTGCCGTAAGTGACTCTGTTAGTCAGCTTGTTGTTGTGGTTACACAATTGTCAACATCGTGTTTGTTTTGAAAAATAGCGATAGTGAAGAGTGCTTATCTAGCTTAATTGCTATTGTATTTTGTGTTTAGTGGTGTTTACACGGTGTTTATAATAGCCACATTCCCTTTGCGAACACACGTAATTTATTTCTTGGAGGATGCTTTTCTACACTTATAACGTTTTCCGAATGCAATTAAGATTTTTTCACAATTTACTTTTAATAACTTGACTTTTGCACCTATTTCAAATTCGCACATGGTTTTATTGTAAATCCGATTTTATTGTTAAATGTGTTATCGTTGTTGGGGTGTACTTTTATCTCGCCTCCTAATAATGCGCCCTCAATACTGTTGGCAGTTCAATCAGAGATATATTTTTTGCATCAACTTGTAACATTGGTTTTGTCAGAGGAGTATAGCAAATGAATAAAGATTAAAATGACATTTTTCGATAGTTTTGATGAAAATTATTTTGTGATTTGTTATTTGTAATGTAATTCTTTAAAATTTACTTAGATTATTACTACTCCAGAGTGAGTCCGCTTTTTAAATATAAAATTGTATCTACTTGCTTAATATATATATATATATATATATATTATTAATACTGAATGAGTGTGAGATGTTACGAACTCATTATTTTTAAAGATATTTTGCTAATTTTCCAATATAATATGTACAAATATGTTCTGATTAGAACACAAATTCGTAATATTATTTGGAGTAAGCACTAAATTTTGCGCTATGCGCTAATAAATGGATTAAACGTATAAATGTATGTATTTTTCTACGTTTAATCCATTTATTAGCCGCATAGCGCAAAATTTAGTGGCTTACTCCAAATAATATAACGAATTTGTGTTCTAAATCAACACATATATGGTACATATTATATTGGAAAATTAGCAAAATATCTTTTAAAAATAATGAGTTGCTAAATCTCACAACTCATATAACAGTATTAAAATTACAATAGTAAGCTCATAGCTAAGGGGCCGTTGGGTACCAATACAAAAATGTCGCAAAATTGGCACGGACGAGCCCTTGAAAAGGCGAACATTGATGTCTGTCAATGCGACATTTGTATGTATTTTCTACGTTTAATCCATTAATTAGCGCATAGCGCAAAATTTAGTGCTTACTCCAAATAATATTACGAATTTGGTGTTCTAATCAGAACATATTTGTAACATATTATATTGGAAAATTAGCAAAAATAACTCTTTAAAAATAATGAGTTCTAACATCTCACACTCATGCAGTATTAAGTTACATCTAGAGCTAAGTATAGTGCCTTGTGCGGTACATACAAACTGGTCGCAAAATTGGCAACTGGACGAGCCTTGAAAGGCGAAACATTGATGTCTGTCAATGGCGACATTTGTATGTATTTTTCTATATATATTATTATATATAAATAAACCTGTGTGTTATTTTCCCGATTCTACATAGATTAATAAAATTAAATAAAACCATAATAGGTATATACACAGTTTAAATTACGCGCTATTTTCGTTGCTTGCGCCACCTACGTTCACTTTCCCATACAGTCGGCCAGTATAGTTTTAAGTCTCTTACTTCTACCCGCTCGTTGTAAGGCGAAGGATACTTTGCGAACTTCGACTCGAAGCGAAGACATCAGTATGGCTTCAGCAACGCGAAGGCTGTTTACGAGCGATCGAGAGAGATTTCATACTTTCTATGTCATGTTGTGTTTTCGTCGATATAAAATCACACCTGAATACTTTTGCGTTAGTTAGGTGGGAGAATGTAAACAAATGGCTCGTGTACTTGCAGAAATATGTAAAGACTAAATATATGCAATTCCGAAGGAAATACGGTAGTATTAGTATTTAGGTAGACAAGAACTCCCCATAAGAACTTAATGTATTTTTCATTTTAAAATTACTTCTAAATTTGTCTACATTTAATTGTTTGTATCGGTTTTATTTTAGTTAGCAATAAACGAGGTAATAAATTACTGCAAGCTGAGCTAAACCGATTCAAAACTTTGTAAAATTAATAAAATGGGGGAGAGGGCGAAGCAAGTTGGTCAGAGATTGGCCTCGCCACTCAATATTGTCACGAGCCGCCACTGTTATAAAGTATTTTGCTGCTGCAAATGTTATTGCCCTCTACCACGTTCTTTGAAAGTCTACCTTAAGAGGGTTTTACAATCATATCCACTTATACGATATTCCAAATCATTTTTGAGACTTTTTCCTGGTTTTTCCAAATAAATAATTGAGAAATACCTGTTGAAAAGGAGCGGAGAGGAGCAGCATCAAAATAATTTATAAACAAAAAGATTACCAAATATTTATTTATATATTATCGCTATAAATTCCATAATAGCTATAAATGTGTAACTGTTAACAGGACTTCCACACATGTAGCCATATAAAAAAACTTAAATTGCCGTAAAGCACTAACTGTAAAGTCAAATCCGAGAAACCCCATTAAGAATGAAAAAAAAAACCAAGTAGGTAATTTTATAGCTCCTCAGAGAACCACCTTTCTCCACTTGATTCCACCTCTTCACCGCTACAAACCGTATTTCTACTCCACTTTTCTGCCGAGATAGACCTAACAATTCACGCAAACATATCGCAGCAAGCCATGGCGACAGACGCTCCTCGTTTCTTCGCGACATTCGTTTGTTTGAGCGCGTTCTCCATCGCTTCTTTGACGTGCAGTCCGCTCACAGCAAAATCCGGCGAACTCGCAGAAATCGACACTGAAAATGATACGAATCACGACTATATTTTAATCGACCAGCGGCAGAACGGCAGCGCGAATTATCGAGTCAACATAGACGGGGTGGTAATCGCTTTTACGCCCCTGGGATCGCTTTTGAGTGGCGCCCTGGACGATTTCGATTTTTCCGACGAATTCGAGGCGGGCAAGCCGGAAAAGCCGCTGGGAGTCGAACAGAATTCTACTGATGCGAACAGCGTCGACTCCCCTCTGGCGGGTGGTGTTGAAACTAACGCGACGTCGCATAAAAATGGCGGGAAATTTAAAAGGTAAATGAATTTTACCTTGGCTGTTTTTATATGTTGAGTATTTTTGTTGTAGACGGAGGTATGGTGGTGTTTCTGGGTTGATGAGGACAATTTTTAATCAACGCAAGAATACTAATGACCAAATTAAATAATAAATAATTTGAATTAAATTATTACTGTTATTTTATTTATATATGTTTTTTTATTATTATTATTTATATACATTTAAATAAAGAGTTTCTGTAATATTTTTATTTTATTCTAAAAGTTATAATATTTATTTTGAATAATCTTTTTGACATGTGTAGGTGTTACAATTAAATAAAAAGTGATTAAATTATTTCCATTATTCTGATATATTTTCTTTCGAATTTCGTTGGTCATCACAGTTTTTGCAATGATATGACCTTGATTAATGTGCTATATTTTTGCAATTTCTTATTTATAAGTTTTAATTTTGAATTACATTTGTTATTTGAAAGGTAATAAAAAAAGAAAAATACTAAATAAATAATAATGCACGGTTTCTTGAACAAACCTGCAAAAACTAAGAAATGAATCATAAAAACAATCTATTAAAATAATGGAAGTTTAATTAGTTTCTTTTTATAGAAAACCTATGTTTCCTACATTATTCAAGATTAAATAGGTCAAAGATGAAGGAAAAAAAGAGGATTTCGTTTTTTTTTTCAAAAATTGGATGTTTTTCAAAATATATCTTTCGCCGTGAAATTATTCAATTTTAGCCTTCTGGTAACAACTTATTTCAATGAGACATAAAAACAAAAATTTGTTTTTAAGGAGTAATCGGTATTTTCACTCGTTTTTACGAATTTTATAACAAGGAAAAAAGGTTCTCTTATGTGTTTTTATGTCTTGTTGAAATGAATTGTTATCAGAAGGAAAGGAGAATCAACAAATTTTATAATATCATGGCGAAAAAAATATTTTGAAAAAAAAACAATTTTTGACAAAAAAAACGAACCCGAAAAAATGCACGATTTTGATTTTTGAAAAAAAATAGGCTTTTGCACTTTCATTACTAATTGTAACAAAACTAACAAATATATTGAAAAAGTAACGCTAACACTGCCTTTTTTCTTGGCTCAAAAAAGTATAAGAAAAAGAACACGTTTATTCTTAGAAAAAAACATATACTGTTTTTTTTTTTTTTCAATGACTGAGCAACATGTGCGATAAAGATAAAAATTTGGAGAAGTAGCACTTTTCTTTACAAATAATCCTACATTCCTACATATAATCCAAACAAAAGGAACAAAACAAATGGAGAAACATGGCGGAGTCCAGAATGTTCGCAATAACTGAGAATCGTCTACTCTTCCACTCAACCATTACGTTAAACCTTAATACGAAAGAAGTATAGGGCAAAGGCTCTATCTGAACTCCATCAAGCTGTTACGGAATGAATTCCCAGGCAACCTGGTGACGAAAAATGACGTTTAAAAAACGTCAATATCACGTAATAAATGTCATGTTGACGTCCAGTGAACGTCATTTCACGTTACCATGTTGCCTAGATTGGATAGGAGGGTCCGAAAAGTATGCCTACATCCGTAGCCCACCAGTGTGGAACATTTTAAAAGAGGAGTGGACCAATATGCCAAACAGTAAACAGAGTTGCAAAACTAGTGGAGGGGATGCTTCAGATTGTCAAAGCTGTTCTTCGCTGCAAAAGCGGCCGGATATCTTTGTTGACCGGAATGTTTAAGAAGTCTATTTTTCGTTAGAATTACTTTTTTTTTAACTATCATGAGGCGCATGTATTAAAAAATGGATTGAATTTGAATGCTGAGTTGTTGTTTTAAAGATAGAGTATAGATTTCATAATATAGGAAGATATTTAGGCCACGCAGTTGTGGGGTTCAGTTCTTGTAAGAAGGGTGTGTACTAATGATTGTAAATTTACCGGTAATTAGGTAAATGAAAATGAAAATACCGGTTTACTGGTAAATTACCGGTAATTTTTTCTTCATGTGTGACATTAATGGGGATTCCCCAAGAAAATAGGGTTAGCAGTTAGGCTAGAATAATACATATATCTTAAGGCATAATATTAGAATTTTGTAATAAATATTTGTATTTACTTACATGTTGTTAGAAGTAAAAAAAAAATCAAATTTTAATGTTATTTTACAACAATGTTGCATTAATGTCCTCTCATAATGAGGTGTATTCAAAATTGGTATTGATTTAAATACGTGAAAATGTTGTTCTTATATATTATTATTTTTAAATATTAAAAAAATGATACATTTACTTACTCTTTAAGAAAAACGATTTTAAACTTTTAAAAATCTTCTCAAATCTCAAAGCACAAATCACACATGCTAACTCAACTTTTTCGAGAGATAAATAAAATCCATACAAAAAACCATAAAATGAGAGAATTGAAATTGTACTTGTTGACAAAAGCAGGTTGGAAAAGTGGGGTGTTTTACTACCCACCGTCCTAGACACAAATGAAGATTAATCTTGCCTTTCTTCGCGTTGCTTTTCGTTATCCATCTCGTTTGAGACTTATTTTCTACGCGACTTTTTTTCAATTTTTTTGTTTTTTTTTGAGGAATTCTTGATTCCTTCTCTTTCTAACTAACTCGGTGGAATGGAGGTTATACATTCCTAATCAAAATTTTTTGTCAGTTTCTTTTCTATATTCTCGATTCTAGGGCATTACACTTTATTTATGAAAACTAAATTATTACAAATCATCCTAACCCCGTGCTCCACCTGAAAAGGTACTACACGAGGCTACCTATTCTAAGTACTATATGGGTTCCATAACAATTGAAATGATCCTACTCTAACTAAATAACTTCCTATGATTTATTATAACAAAATATAATACAGTAGCCTCGCACCTACGAATATTACTTTTGAAAAATGATAAAAAAAGTAAAATGTGATTAGTTCACATAATCGCGAGTCTACTGTAAATCAGTCAGCTATCAGTTATTATTAAATGCGCCCATGGAACGACTTTCGTTATCTCCCAGCATTCGCCAAGGACACTGATTATATATAATATACTTATATAAAATCAATGGCCACAGAGTAAGGGAAAACCATGGCAAAAACCTTACTCTAGGAGGATCTGGGAAGAAGTCCCAGACCTTATTACTGATAGCCACAAATTATTATTATCCTTCTGAGTGCCGAAGAAGCAGCCCCACGTCTCCTCAAATTCCGACAGCCTTGCCGTTCTCGCGTAGCTGCTCCCTTTCACGCATTCAGAAGTTGAACAGGAAAGATGATGACCTAAAAACAAACAAAACAACAGCAGTACCTATTCTAATACTTAATAGTAACTTAATCCTAATTATTCTAACCAAGAGTAATTAAATAAATATTTATATTTTAAATATTTATAGTTTAACACCAATTCCGACCACTAAAGAGCATAAAATATTCATTTATAAGCGTGCTACCCTACTAACTATCTAAATATCATGCCGTAGCCTATCTAGTTCTTTAGCAACATTACTAAAAAATTCCCACCATTCGATCGACTCATTATCTCTAATATCTGTTTCGCGTCGCGGTCAATTTAATCCCCTAGCTAATGCCCTAACCTCCGTACGCGACCGCCACTTATCAGTGAGTGGACATTCAAATAAGACATGCCCCGCTGTATCTACCCCACCACACTCACAAAGCGAATCATTAACCCTACCAATTCTACATAAAAATGATTTAAAATTACCGTGACCTGTTATTAATTCTACCGCCTGATACAGCGGCTCTCAATTTAATTTCAATTCAAGAAACTTGAAATTAAAATTAAACAAAAACATCTCCCATAAAATTAATAATTGGGTATATTGTTACTTACACTTACCTGTTTTTTTCTTATTTTCAATGTCCTTATAGACTTTTAAATATCTATAATCACAATATTTCGTACATAAGAATTTCTAGTATAGATTTTTCATTTAGCAAATTTTTGTAATTTACCGGTAAATTTACCGAACGTTTTTTGGTCAATTTGCCGGTTAACCGGTAAACTGGTATACAATCCTTAGTGTATACTACGCTGTCGGAGTGAATCTTTGTTTGAAACAACTCGTTTTTATTTATCTTATACTATTGTAGTTCAATTTAAATCGCTATTAATAAAATGCAATAAAAATTTTAAGTTTTGGAAAAATGAGTTTGAATATTGTTTTTTTTTTTAAATTTGAGTGCTCGAACTAATATGGAAGGTGGTATATATCACGATAACCCCGCCCTACAATGCACGTGCACCATAAATGATGGTTATCGCAAAATTCGACACCCAATAGCAAAAGTATTACTATTCAGTCTTCTTTACCTAGCTATTTTTTACTTAGAAATTGTGCACACCATTATAATACAAAGGCGGTGCCTCTCGTGAACATTTACGCTTATATACATTTGTAGTTGTACAATATCCACACTTCTCCGACCGCCATACGGTATATCACCTTCGAAAAATTGAAATAGTAAAGGAAACTTTACTGAAATTCTTGAGAAATAACAAAAAATCGCAGAAAATAATTCCAAGTGAGGCCACACTTATTATTATTTTGTATACCCGTCCTTTAAATATAATACCGTTTCTTAAATATTCTTTTCCATAAAACTTAATTTATTCATCATTCCGTGTAATTAAAATTACACTTTTGCCAATGTTTATATGCGCAGATTAAGTATGTATATGGGTCAATCAAAACTGTGCTAATCTCATAATGAGGGTATTCTTATCGGAAGTCTTTGAGGAAGACAAAAAAAAAATAAATAAAACAACACGCTCATGTTTATAAAACGCTGTAACAACGTATGATGCAAAGATTATTATTGCAGGCATACACAAATCTAAATTTAGAAGAGATAATTTTGCATACCAGCGTATTAAATTCAATTTTTGAATTGTTGAATTTATTGTAAAAAAAAAAAACTTTATTAACAAAATCATATATTCAGGTATAAAAAAAAAGCATATCAGATATATTTACAGAGCTAGCGCATATTATAAATAATAATATTGAATAAATACTTCGTTTTAACGTTTAAACTTCACGCCAAGGGAGTATACCGGCACATCCCTTGTGAATCCCTGAAACCTTCAGGTCCGCATTGTTCCAATTCTGCCCCCAACAGCTGCAATTCGTTCACGATCTTCCGGGACTCGTCCTTCTGTTCCTCTACCTCGTCTAGCGGTGCGTGATTAAAATCGCTTTAGCGAATCGTCCAACGTCGCGTTTCCCCTCATTTTTCGGGCGCGAATTTAAAATCTCTTCGTTTTTCTCGATTTGCGGTTGAGGGTGCGACTCTGACCTGGAAATATCGACGTGATACGGTGCCGTCTTCGATTCGATAAAATTCTGCGTCGAGTCCTTCACGTGTTGCTTCCTCTTCGACGATTTGACGGGGATGGCTTTGGCTAACAGATCTAGCAAGCCGATGTTGTTACTAGACGACGTCGGAATGATTAAGATAACGAAATTCTCCAGGTCAGCCCTCACATTGATGTCACCCTCTTGCCTCTGGTCGTACTTGATAGTACCCGCATTTTGCGCTACCGGTAACGAGTTGGCGTAAGAAATAAACGCGGTTGCTATGAATAAGATTACGAGCATCTTTTTTTGGGATGTTAACCGCTGCTCAGATATGATGCGACTGATCCTGAGCAGGGGCAAACCGTGGTCACCGAAACCGTATGCGTGTGTAACAGTTTCTCCGTTCATAACGGATTAACATCTCTCTATTTTCTCGCGGCGCTAAACGTTGAAATATGTATGTGTACTTAACTGTGATCTTCGTAAATTTAACAACCGTTTTTTACACTGTCAAACGGGTCTTTTAAAAATACGTTTTTGTACCGATTAACCTCGTTGTAAACGACACTAAAACACGTAACACATGCATCTAAACCGCACTACTTTGGCCGTTTCAATACTATCGCGCATCTTAAACATGTCTTAAATGATCTTTGTATTCAAAACCGATTCTAACGCTTCATCATAAATTATTTATATCTGCTATGTATCTGTGTGCAGTTTTTTTTTTGCGACTTACCTCGATCCCTATCGGGCCATTTTCTAAACGGTAAAACCAGAATTTGTAACGGTAACTTCACATATCCATCTCGGTTAAAATAAATAAATAACCTAAATTTAAATGATGTTCATGTTTTGACATTTAGCAGCCATGCGCATAATTGCACTATATAGTCAGAGTAGTTTTAAATCTTGTGAATAAAGCTCCTTTTATTCTTAGCAATTAAATACGTTTTTGTATTAAAAATAAAAATTTTAATTTTTATTTTGGGAATTTATAGATTTCATTAAGATTTTCCTTAATTTTTTTTCAACCAAAAAATTATCGATTACAATGCCATCAGCTAACTTCATAGTAAAGTGATTTCACTTATTCAAAATAAAAAAATAAGATGAAAGAAAATAAAAACTTTATTAAACAACATATTTATAAATAAAATACATAAAAAAAATACAAATTTATTGCTATGAGTAAGATTTTTCAGTCGAAGAGCTGTATTTAAATTTTGACGCTAAATTGGAAGTCAGTAGAGATATGTCGAACCTGCAAATAAAAAAAGTACATACTAAAATTATAAAATTTTTAAGCAACATATTAATGTAAATAACACAAATATAGTAAATTCATTTTTTTATCTTTTTCTAGAGTTCATTTCCATTTTGATATTCCCTTCTTACATGGCGCCAAATTTAAATATTTCAACAAACGTTGAAATTATTGATGGACTTAAATCAAAAAGAATATATATTTACGGTAATTGTGGCCGTCTAGTTCTCCTACATCGTCCACTTTTGTCCCTCAAATACCCGTCTGGACACCGCTTCAACTGCAGAATTTCTCCCAAAGTAATTTTGGAATCTTTATTTGTTGATTGTACACTGGATGGTACGATAGTTACGCTAGTTGAAACGATTTTTCGTTTATTATCATCGATACTCGTATTTTTGTTTGTTTTCCCTTGTAATACGAAAACAGGAATTTTATCAACTTCGTCTTTATTTTGGTCAGGCAAATCTTCGACTGTATCCACTTTGGTGACGATAATAGTACTTGTAGTTGGCGAAGGAAGTTTTGTGGCAATTTGGGTGGTGGATTCTGTTTTTTTGGCTGTAACTCGAGATGTTACTGTTCTACGCGGCTGAAGTGTGGTTGATGTTGAGACGGTTGGTGAGGCTGTTGTAGGTGCTTCTGACGAAGAAGATGCATTTTGCGTCGTTGGAAGTTGTATATCTAGGTATTCTTCGGGAATCTGATAATCCAACTCTTCGTAATCCTAAAAAAATATTTAAATACAGTCAAAATAAATAAAATACTTTTGACACCTGTCAAATGTCGAAAATTTGACGTTTGATAGATCGTTTAGAAATTTCTTTTTGGCGAATTTAGTATTCGTTATAAGTTTACTTACATCACTGAGAGTTCCAAGGGCGTCTTCGCTCAGCAAAGCGACGATTTGGAAATCTTTCAAATGCAATCTGACGTTGTATTCCCCATATTGCTTCTGATCGTAGATGGCCGGGGATTCTGAACTATTAGATTTCAAAATCGCCGCTTCGGGCGATCCGCACAAGTAACTTAAATGAATCAGAATCGAAAAGTACAAAGTCATAACACGATGCGGTTCCATCTCGATGTCGAGGTGGTCACGATTACTTTGCGAAAAGGTGTAAACTCGGACGTAAAGCGGTTGTCATAGCCGCCGGTAAACGGTTAATTTTCTCTTGAATAGCAAGTCGATGACTTCTGGGTTTTGCAGCGGCGGTCCTATCTCGAAGAGCAAGGTCACGGAGCAGTTATTATTTAAATAGTGGGAGTGCGCCTTTTTGGGGAAATAGCCACAAAGCTACTAGAATATCTGAAACAGCCTCTGTATAACTATAGAATAAAACTATAGAATGTTCTACGAATATTTAATTTAGTCAAAGTTTAGTTATTATTTCGATATTCAAATGAATATGTTGAAAAATTAAAATATGTTTTTGAAGAAAAACGAAGAAAAAAGTAGAGTAGGCAAATCAAAATAAAAAGACACTTTTAAAACAAAAAAGTGACAAGATATATATTATTCAGTTGAGTTTATTTTCAAAATTATTGCAAGTTAAATACATTTTTAAAAGGTCAGATTTATCTTAGAAAAGGCTTGTGATGGCGAAATGATCTCCCCATATCTACAGAGGTTATACTTGTGCATATGCTGCATACTTTTTAAGTACAATCAAAACATTTTGAACGTGTTCAAGAATCAAGATATCGATTTTCTCTTTCTGAGAGAAATGGTAAATGGTCGACACGGGAATATTTTGTGTTTTTATTTACTATGAATATTATGGTACGTCAATAGTTCAAAAAATAAAGATATTTTCCTTTATAAACCGCCAAAATAGTCAATAAACGATATAAAAGAACAAATATTAAAAAATACTATGCGTTGACAGTTTAAATAAATTAAGTAGCGTGATGACGATTTCCGATTTCCGGAATAGGTATTGAAAAGCCAATGAAAGCGCACCTTTCTTGCGCAAATTATTTAAATCCCTCTTCCTAATTTTAAGATAACTATACTTTGCGAATATTTTAAATTGGTTTTAGGATTAAATTATGAATAATTTTTCATTCTGCATCAAAATTCGTTACTTTCCTATTAAATTTGGTTATTAAAATCACCACAGTTGTATATAGCTAACTTCTGTCATATTATTCGCAGCTGTCATTTTCCAGAAATCAGTGATGTGGCTTTGCTGTTATAGAACGACTTGTCAAACGATGAGAAAATGTTTAATTTTAAGTTAATATGCGTTGTGATATATCTATTTATTTTCTCCGGGGTGAAACTCGAACTATCTGACAAGAGGTTGTGCGCGAATAAAGAATGTACGGGTAAGTTGGACTCGTAAATGACCTATCAACATTTCGATCATTTTTTAATGGGACTCTACAATTTTTTGCAGAGAAAATTTCGCTAGCAAGAACTCTGATGAAGTTCCCCAGCCCCGAGAAAGGAGTATTATCGTTCGAACCGAATGCAGAAGTTATCGTCTACAGCAAATCGGCAGGATCGAATATGGATTTGTGGGGGGTTGAAATCGCTGGGGTTAGGGGTTATGCTCCAAAGAGGCTATTGCGGGAAACGCGAATTTTTACTAAGGAACTTCCTTTCTTAGAGGAAACAGAAGTGGTGATGGATCAGCAAGTGCCTTCAACAAATACTAATGCAGAAAAAGCCATTAAAGCTGATAGTGTGCCTGAGCCTTTCATAGTAGATGGAACTACCCTCTACGAAGATGCCATAACACCAACATCAACTCAAAATCCTGTTTTACCCACCGATACCTTGCAAAATCCAGCTGAAGAAAATAAAACATTGGATTTGGACAATCCCAACGTAAATCATAAAGAAACTGAGCCGTTAGAATTAAATTCCCATGCATCTGAAGACAAGGTTCAAGTAATGGAAGGTGACGACGAAGCAGATGTCGAAGAGGAAGAGGATTATGAAGATGAGGATGAAGAAGATTTGGATGATGACATTTATGATTCTGAGGAAGAAAATGATGTCGATGAAGGCAACGAAGAAGGTGAAAAGTTGAGTGATAAAGAAAACAGTGATATTAGTGTAGGAAATGTTCCTGTGAGTGAAAATGCCGAAAGTAGTGAAAATAGTGTGAAATTGCGACAATTATTAAATGAGAAAGATAATTCTGAAGATTCAGCTACAAAAGAGACAACAAAACATGAAGAAATTCCTAAAATTGATGAGAATCACAAAGATGTGGTTAGTGCCATGGTCATTACCTCTGAAAACAATGCAACTTCATCTGAAACTGAGGATCTCAATACTGTTACCAAAGAAAAAGAAGATAATGAAAGTGCAACACCCGATGATTCAAAACTTATAGAAACAGTCACCGAAAGCGCATTTGTTCAAAATTCAGATTTGGAAATTCCTCCACCTAATGATATTATGGAAAATATAACTCCTAATCCCATAAAAGCTGGTTCTTTTCAATCTATATCCCCATCAAGTGCAAAAATCGAACAAAATACTCCAGATAGTAACACAAATAATATTACAGATTTCATCAAAATGCAAAGTCAAAGTGCCGAAATTAAGGAAGACACAGAAGATTCTACAGTTATTCCAAATGATTTGGAAGGAACTGGGGATGAAAGTATTGAAAAAGCTACAGAAATAAATCCTAAAGATATAAACAATGAAGAAACACTCTCATTGAATACATTAAGTGAAAATAATGATTTAAAACAGCCAGAAGAACAACCAAATCTTGATGATAATAAAGATGTTAATAACAAACAAGCAAATTTTGAAAACAAAATAGAGGAGACTCTTTCTGAAAATATTGAAAAACCAAACATTGATTCTGCACCCGAATCAAAGCAAGACATGCAATCAAATGTATCTCCCAATAAAGACGAAGAACAAACTATTTCGTCTGAAACCACGAGTGAACCTGTAAATATCTCTGATATGTTGAGTGGGATTAAAAACTTTTTCTTGGCTGCAGGTGATGAACAAAAAACAGATTTAGCAGATACAATACAGAAAGATCAAGATGAAAACATTGCGGTGGTAGAAAACCAAAGTGTTGAAAATGAATTTACTCAAACAGACACTCAACAGACTAAAGAAAGTGAAGCACTAGAGAAACATGATCACAATATCTTCTCTATGTTTGATAATTCGGAAAATCAACTCTGTCCAAAGAAGATCCACAGAAAATAGAAACTGCAGAAGAAATAACTGAAGCACCAATACAAGATATTAAATCAGAAAAGTTTTTTGAAGAAAAGGATAAGAAAGAAGAACAGCCAAAGGTAGAGGGGATAGAAATGGGAGATGAAACACAAAATATAGCAGAAACAACAGACGTTCCAATAATAGAATCACAAAATGAAATAGCTAAAGATTATATACATAGCGAGGATCTTAATGAAGTAAGTCATGACAACAATGAGTTAACAGAATCTCCAGAAGTGATACGACCACCTTCGGAAGAGATACAAAAAGATGGCTTTGGAAATTTGGGGGAATCCCATATTTTGGATATCCATGACCAATTGCTCTCTAAGAATACAGTCGGTGAGTTACTTTTAATTTTAATACATTTTTTTTTTGTTTTCTGTTGACAATATCATTATATTTCTTAATACTAATTAAAACCATTTAAAACTTCAGTTTCTGTTAATGGTTTGTATATGTATTGTGCGTATAGAAAATCAATAGATTGCAGGCTATTTTAATGAGTAAATTATTAAGATAGAGTACGAGGTTATCTTGATAGGTGCCAAATTAAAATTAACTTAAATCTCATTTCGTGAAGACACGCAAGTTACCATCTTCAAGTTACAATTTTTTGTACATGAAAAAAATATATATTGGATATACAGGGCGTTTCGTAGGGTTTTAGCCAAAATAAAAATTTGAAAATTCAGAATTAGATAGAATCGGTTACATCCTCTTTAAGTAAAATATATCCAGATTGCTAGCGCTTCCGATTATACCGGAAGTCACCATCCACTTTGTTATTTTAAATTGAATACCCTGTATATTTTTTCATACTTGGATTTTACCTATTTTTAAGCTTTATAAATACCTTCTTTTTTTGTAATTTGATTCGGCTGTTTTGGAGTTATTCCATTTTTTCTAAAAAAAAATCTGCTCTATAGCAGACATTTATTCAAAAAATCAAGGAATACTTTATTTTTGGATTTCAATCTAGGACCCAGAATATGCTTAAACAACGTGTTGGAGTATGTTTTGGCGTCGAGAACAGTTGTTTATATTGTGCGGTTAGTTTACTATGGCATGTTAACTTTTCGAAATTTTGAAAACGCTTAAAATGTAGAAATATACAGGATGTACAGCTTGGCTACAAGCTTTTGGTAAACGAAACTGCCATCTAGTAGTATGAGAATTAATTATGCTATATGTTTAATTTTATTGAAGAATTAGAAGAAAATTGCAAATATTGATGCAAATTGGGCACAAATTATGCGAGAAATTATACCCTTAAGATTAAAATCAGAAATTTTTGGTAAACGAAACTGCCATCTAGTAAGTATAGAATTAATTTATGCTGAAATAATGTTTAATTTTATTGAAGAATAGAAGAAAAATTGCAATTTGATGCAAATTGGCCAATTTGCGAGAATTATACCCTTAAGATTAAAATCAGAAATTTTGATTAGTGAAAAATATTTTAATAAATCATAGTTAAATCTGACAAAAAAAGTTTCAAAATCAAATTCCCACTGCAACTAAGATGGGACGCCCTGTATTATAGCTAGTTTTCTATTGTAAACAAGTTCGTTTGGTTGCATATTCATACTGCGTGTTTCTTTTAATTACTTACTGAATAATAGAGTCGAGTTTCACCTATATGGAGGTGGCACGAATTTTAATAGCAGCAATTCACACATTACATGCACTTTTCATTTCGTATCACAACGTACACTCATTATGTGCGCACGTTTTTAAGTCGTGGTTTATTTTTACGAATACGTATAATATTTTGTGTTCATATCCTTACAAATGTAAAGAAAATATGATTTAATTTAGATTATGGATCGTGTCCGATCGGTGAAAGTGATTGCCCGACAGACATTTCACTTCTGCAAAAACAATTAGAGATGGAACAAATGGATAACTCGACGATATACACGGATTTCGTCAATCTCTTGACCCTGTTAGGAGTTACGGGATTGTCGGTAGCCGTATTTCTGTTGGGTTTCATTAAATTGGATAAGAGTCGTAAAGAAGGTAGCTTGGTGGCAAAGATAAATTCCTTGGAGAAGGCTTTATTGGTTGCCTCGAAAGAAAACGCTTTACTCACCGATCGCGTGATGGAAGTTCAGAACGAAACGGCAGCAGAAAACGAGAGAATTTCAACGGAGGAATACGATAACCTCAACAGAATTTATCAAGAAACTCTGTCGACAAAATCGGCATTGGAAGAACAAGTCCAATCCTTAGAGAAGGAATTAGAAAATACCACCGAAGTCGGTTTGGAATTGAATAGGATGCTGCAAGATATTTTGAGCTCGCAAAACGGTAGCGAGACCCTAATAGCGAACGTGGAGCAACTGCAAAGACAACTCGTCGAACAGCAAAGCACTATCAACACGATCAACGACACACTAAACTTAAAAGATACCGAAAATCACGAACTCCAATTAGAGTTGGAGATTAAGAATAAGAAGGTGACCCACTTGCAAACCGAATTGGATAAGATGGCTATGAACTTGTTCAAGGTCGAAGAAGACAAGGAGCAAACCCAAGCGAGACTGGAAGGGGAAATCACCGAACTTAAAGACCAGATCGAAAAGAACAGAAGTACTTTCAATTCGACCAAAGCGAAATTTTCCGAAGAGATCGATGGATTGAAATCCAAGATGGCCGACCTACAAAGGAACTTGGAAGTGAGGTCCAGGGAATACGATATCTTGAAGGAGAACTTCAATAACGTCCAGGTCATCAAGAACAATTCCGAAGCCCTAGAATCTTTGCTGAACGCCAGCGCTATGAAAGCGGAATTGCAACAGTTGCAAAGGGACAATCAGAATTTGCGCGAAATCCTGGGACAGGAACAGCAAACGAAATATACGCTGGAGAAGCAGATCGAGGTCGCTTTGGGAGAAGCTAAGAGTTACAAAGCCAAATACGACGAAGCGGATAAGGAGAAGTTGGAAGCCAAGACGAAATTGGAAGTTCTAGGAAACTATTTCAAAGAGAGAGAAGCGCAATTGCAAAAGTGAGTCTTAATTTTTTGGTAGAAACGTTTTATTTTAGTTGCATTATATTGTTTTATCCAGGGAATTAAGTAAGCAAGAGTCATTGTGGGTCGAGAAGCAAGGAGAGGCTTCTTCCACTGTCGAACGGATCAAATATATGCAGGAAGAGTTACAAAATTACAAGTAAGTGCTAAGTTGATATTTAAATTTGGCGCCAAAATTATGCATTATGTAAATTTAATTAAAATTTAATGCTCACCCCACTAAGTTCCATAACATGAACTAAACGTACAAATCACGTCTTTTTTTATGAAGAAAGTACATATTAGATGGCGCAACACTATAACATTTTTGCTTATCAAAATGATTCGATTACTAATACTTATAAGGTGTTAGTTTCGACAATCAAATGTGTGGTTTCAAATACTTACAAATATGGTTTAAGAATATTTGTCGGTAAAAAGTCGTAAGTGCACAATCACATTAAAAATCGGAATATTAGAGGTTTCTACGTTGGTGTTACACCAATTACGCTGGTGCATATTTTATTTTCTCAGGTAAGTAAAGAGTGAATCTTCTATCCTGTTTTAATCACAAGCCAGTGTTGAAAATGTAGCACCAACGAATAAACCTTAGGTATAGACGAATTTTGCGTTGCGAATCACAACTATATGACCTTGTTGGATTGGTTGCCTACTTACGACACCTCTTCCATTCGCATTATTAACCTAGTGCACTTAGTAATAGAATAAAGCTCTGGTGCAAAGTGATTTCAGCAACATCCAAGCGACAGATTTGCTTGAAGAAAATACTTCAAAACATGTTAAATGTTGTAATAAATACCTTCCCAAACAACGGCAATTAAATAAATTTAATTAATTGATTTTTTTGTTGACTTCAGCGTTGAAGCATGAAATTACCTGTGATTTTGTAATTCATTATAATTATTTTGATAGTTGTAGTTATTAAAAATAATTGCGGGAAATGTGAATCTGATTATTATAGGCAATTATATACAGGGTGTGGCAAAAGTCAGTTAACCGATATGCAAATTAATAAAAACTAACAAAAACGTGATGCAAAAATGTAATTTATTGTTGAACAAAACTCGGATAAGTATACAAACTAAAGCTTATGTTTAGAACAGAATTATATACATTTGTTTTGTCCTAACCCGACTCCGTAGTTTAGTTTGTTACGTCCCCATATTTAGATTTAAGTTCCTTCAGTCTAAGAAGTTAATAGTGAAGACATCTTTCCCTTTTTCGATTCTTTCTTTATTCTGTCAGACACCCTCTTCATTTGTAATTTAGGACCACTAGAGTTCCTTTGTACACCACACGCAATCACTTTTGTAACCCCACCAAGGGAAAATGGTCAGTGTAACAATGGACTACTAGTTCAAAACTATATTGTAATAAGCAGTTCTGTTCCGACATGTCAAGCGACAATACATTTGTAAATATCTTACTATGTAAATATATGAAAATACAAAAAAAAGGGTTTTGTGTGTTTTGTTATTTAAACACATCAACGTAGAAGTGACAAATCCAGCACCAACGCATTCACAAAATTCTTCAGCTTATACGTTACATCTTCTGCGCAAACTGCATACCACCTTCATCAATGCATTTTCGGCATCGCCTGAGCAGGGAAAAGCAGGTTTTTCGAAAGAAATCCTGGTGAGCATGGAGAGCTTCGCATTCCTCTGCAATTCTCGGTTTCAAATGTTCGATATCACATAGTGGGTTGGCAAACATTTTGTTCTTCAGGACCCCTCAAAGCGCGAAATCGTATGGCGTTATGTCTGGCGACCACACGGGCCATTCAATTCTCCCTCTTTTCCCAATTCAATCGCCAAAGTCGTGATTGAGGAAAGCACGAACTTGTACTTTATAGTACGGTGGAACGCCGTTTTGTTGAAAATATCGAATATCTGCTAGCTGCGGATTGTTTGCAAATTCTCCGTTCAAATCTATGAGAAGTTCCAGATATAGTTAGTACGTTTACACCTTTACTAACAGTTATTGTAATAATTGAGGAGTAATTATTATTATTTCACGAAAAAAAATAAATTCTGATTTCAATAGCCTGTCTAATATAATTCTGCAGCTTGGAGCTAAAATGGTCAATGAGTAGGCAACCAATTGCATTAGTTATTTGAAACTTCACTATTAATTATTTCTTACTCAATTTCATTAAGTATTAATTTATAACACACAACAACATAACAGCAAATTTTCAAAATGACTACTACTACTACTACTTTTTCAAGGCAATAAATAAGACGATTTCAAAACGAACGCAGATTATTTCAAAATTTTACAGTAAATCATTGCATTTCATTTATTTTCATATTTGTTCGAGTACTCCATGTGTTGAGCAAAAGTCGGTATGTAAAGTTTGCACACAATTGAAGCTGTAATTAAAAGTATTTTTGATAAAAACTTCAAGTGCAATTTTCACAAATGTGAACATTTTTAGCTCCAAGGCGCAGAACTGTACTTACAAATCAAATATGATTTTTCTTTTAAACTACTTACTTTGAGAATAGGTTATAAACAAATATTCACAGCTTTTTTTATTATATTTTCCGCCCTTTTCTGTAACGCGACTTAAATAGCGTTAGGAAAAGGTTTAATTTGCATTCATTGTATTCTACGCTTTTTTTTACAACTAAAAGTGGTAACCCCATTGCCGCCCAAAATCTCTGCATTATTGTCGGTTAGGGAAGGTTTTATAAAAAAATAAGGGTGTTAAAATTGTATTCGAAATTAATTTAGGTCACAGAACGAGTTGCTCAAGCAAGAGATCGTATCCCAAGAGGTTGAATTGAAGAGTCAAATTTCCGTTCTGGAAAAGAAAGCCCACGAGAGTTGGTTAACGGCGCGACAGGCCGAGAGAAGACTGGAAGACGCCAAACAAGAGGCCGCTCAGCTGAGGAACCGACTAACGTTGAAAGAGCGGAGTTTCATCGAAGAAAAGTCACAAAATCGTAATTTTTTTTTTCATAGTTTTTTTTTAACCTTTAATTACAAAAAAAATCTTTCAGGCGTACAATCACCGTTAGAACAAAACGGCGACATGGCAATCTCCCCTCTGCACATGCCCGTCGACACACCGGCATCTCCACCACTTCTGTACGGGACCAGGGATCACCTGACCACGTCTCCACCGCTTCCCAATTTGCCTCCGTTCTTGCCGCCCCTCTCCGGGTTCCCTTCATGCCTCCACCCATTCCGGGGGTTCCCGGATTCATGCCGCCACCGCCTTCCATGTTTCCGGTGGATCGTAGGCCTCCACCGTTAGGTAGGATGTCTCCGCCCATCGGGGCTAGATATTCCCCGGACTCCAGGTATTCCCCGTACGATAGGAACAGTCCTTCCCCGCCTTATGACGACGAATATGGATCTTCACCGCCTCCCTTGCGGGGGTACAGTCCATACAACAATAGGGACGATAGGAGGGATTATAAGAGGGGAGTGCCAACGCCAGCACTGAGGACGAACGGGAGGAATAAAGGTAATATATGTAATCTGTTAAATTAACGTGAAGTGTGAAATTTGGTAATGGCGAAATTTTTGGTTTTGATAATTTTACTGATATTGCTTTTATATTGGATCAGTTTCGGCTCGTGACGAAATCAAACTCCTTCCCCTTCTCTCCCCATTTTATTAATTTGAAATGTCGTTTATTGCTAACTAAAACAATACCGGCACAAAAATATAGAAGCCATGTTGAAATGAAAAATAAATTAAGTTTTATCGGGGACACTTATCTACCTAAATATAAATACTAGCGTATTTCCTTCGTAATTGCATATATTTGTGTTGTTTACATTCCCTCGCCTAACTATCGCAAACCGACAATTTTATACCGACGAAAACAGCACACAATACAGAGGACATGAGTTATTTAAGCGAATATCATCGAGTAAAATATAATGGATATTCTATGCGTAAGCGGACGTATTTCTTACGAAGAATGGAGAAACACAATTTTTATTTTCTTTGTTTGTGTACTTAAGCAAATGGCTTGTTTTTTTACTTAAAACACTATTATGACGTATTTTTCAGGAATAACTCCCTTATTATATTTATTATTTCATTTTCATTTTTTTACCGTTAGTAAGATATGAATGGTAGTTTTTTTTGAAATACTATAGTTATTAATTTGCGATGTCATCCTAGAATAATACTACACTTTATTACTATAATTAATAAATATTAAATATTCTTAAACACAATTTTTATGTGTGTAAGTGTCTAAACTGAAGTTCATATGCCACGACCATCTGCATATGCTTCTACTTTCAATAGCCCATCTTCGGTGGGCGTCTGACTCAAAGCTTGCTTTTAGATTTCCCTCTCGTGATATGCTTAGAATCAGCACTAACTACCGCGTGACTCGATCAATCACAATCAATGGGTGGTCCCACTTCAATGTCTAACCTCTCAGTTAAAATATAGAAGAGGTTAACATTTTTTTCTTCGTGAAGATTGCAAGACTTTTAAACTTATAATAAAGTAACCTGTCCAAAATGTATAAATTTAAAATTAAATTTAAAAGTCCGACTGACTTTCATATTGGATAGATCGGGTTCTACATTTTTTATAACCTGCAAATGAAGTGTAGAAATACCAAAATTTTTGTTTTTAATGATTCTATGAACATTACTGACATTGAATTATTTTATCTATAACCTCTAAATTGTATGTAGAAGTTAAAATTTTTCTTTTTAATGATTTTAGGACTAATTTTTATATTGGATAACCTGTCAAAAATTTATAAATCTAAAATTAAATCGAGAAGTCAGAAAATTTTTGTTTCTGATGATTTTCGGGAATATTACTGACTTTTACATTGGAGAAATCGGCTTCTAGAATTTTTATAACCGCCAAATCAAATGCAAAAATTCCAAAATTTTTGATTTTGATGATTTTAGGGATATTATTGACTTTTACATTGGAATATTTTATTGGCCAAAAGCCTATAACCTCAAAACTAAATATAGAAGAGTGATTTCTTTTTGCCTTGATGATTTTAATACTACTTTAGATGTCAAAAATTAAATGTAGAAGTGTCAACATTTTTCTTGATCATTTTAGATATATTTCTAAACTTTCTATTAGTTAATTTGATTAAAAAATATAATCTCCAAACCAGCTCCAAACTAATGTGGAAGTGTCAAAATACTAATTCTTGTATTGGTTAACTCTACTTCCAAAATTTAATTAAAAATGGAAGTATGAAAGTTATTGTGTTTAATGATTTTATTGAGACATTAACTAGTTTTTGTGTTGGTACCGTCAAATGAGGTGAAATTGGTCACTAGTTCGGCTTTATACAAATACAAAGATAGCAGCAAATATATAGGACTTATGATATATTAAGTATTTTCAAAGAGTATTCTCCAAATACGAACTGGATGCTATAGATTTGCCGCTATCTTTATATTTGTATTAAGCCGAACTAGTGATCAATTTCACCCCTTGTGTTCAGTTTCACTCCATTTCACTATATGTTAACTCCCATCATTTAAATAATAAATTTAAATGTAGAAGTGTTGAGATTTGTATTTTTGACGATTTTAGGAATGCTGTTCACTTTTATATTGCATAACTTCGTCAAAAACCTATAACCAGTGTTGCCAGGTCTTTTTTTTCGATAGCTCTAATACTGATTTCAACTATGATCTACTGAAATGTACCAGTAACCTACTGAAAAATCTGCATCCCTTAAACACGGTACACATTGGTAAAATATTATATCTTCCGTTTATAATCAGTATAGAAGTTCGTTTAATTTATAATTTGGAGGACATTTAAAATATATACAGAAAAAAAAATATTAAGCTAGCATCACTACCAATAATCTCCATATTGTATGTTGAAGCGCAAAAATGTTTGTTTTTGATGATTTTAGGAATATTACTGACCTTCATATTTAATAGCATAAATGTCCAAAATTTATAATCTATAAAATTGGCTATTTAATTAACAACTTTAACCTAGGAATTATGAATTTTATATTTGATAAGCTGGTTACCAAATATTTATTATAATCTCCGAATGCAAGTGCTAAAATGTTTGTTTTTTGTTGATTTTTTAAGAATATTGTCTCTATTTTTATTTTGCATGGCAACTTGACTAATATCAAACATTTATCACTTACTAATTATATATAAAAAAAAATAATTTCTGTCAAAATAATAATTTTATAATATATTTTTTTACAACAATACTCAGGTTGTCTAATATAATGTTTCTAATTTATTCAGTGATGTTTTTATTCATTTCTTTTCCAGGTGCTTTGAGTTCTGGTTCCGAAAACTCCAACGAATCACTTGAGAAGATTCCCAGACACCATTCGAAAGTCTAGCGTTTCACTTGCTGTTTTTATTATTGATCTTGATGATTTGTTACATCTACGACCAATGCCATCAGACCTAATTTTGTGTCGATCGTCCTTTATATAATCACTAAAAGAACTGAAGCGATGGCACACTCAATTTATATTACGAGATATGATATTGTTGCCAAAAACTAAATGGAATTTTTACATACTTACATAGATATGCATTTTAAATTATTTTTTTCTGGTAATTAAAATCGTGACTTTACATAATAGATTATGTATGTACATATATCTGCATAATATTATATAATAGGTACAGTAAGTGAAAACGATGAGGAACGAAAAGTCAAGACGCGAAATAACGTTCTCCTATTACGATTAGACATAAAAAAAGAAATTTGTACAAATATAAAAATTGTATATATATATAAACGATTGTGTAGTGATTTTTATTAAAGAAATATAAAGAAAGAACGAATGAAAGCTGCTCCTAAAATTTCAAAAGCCTACATTAGCATTTAAATTACTTTTTTGGTTTTATTTTATATATAATATCTATGACTGCTATTTTTTCACATATTTTTCATCTATCTTGCTATTATACGTAAAGATCCTGTTTTGCTGTATATGTTTCTTTTTCTGTAGTTTTTGTCTGAATTTGTATTATAAAACTATGTACAGAAGAATATGATGAAAAATAAAGTATATGCTGGTGTAAAATGAATGTTTTTTTTTTAGTTGTTTTACCACGATAATTAAGAAAAATAAAAATAAATAATTATTAACATTTTTTATAACATTGTCTCTTCTTGAAGCATGTTCTTTTTGCTTTACTTTTTTTTCTGCATAAAATGATTGTGGGTACAAAAGTTACAAGTTTTTTTTCCGCAATAGGGATCTACGAAAACTGGATTCTAAAATATCTACCAAGTTGCTATCCAGTTATAGTACATTACAAATGATTTGAAATTGCAAAGCTTGAAAGTATAGACAAGTATGCTTTGTCAAATTATATCTGTGGATCTAATAAAGGGTTGCGAACCTTTTTTTTTCTTTTTTTATTCGAAAGAAACGTTTGAAATTATTACGAATTTACAGGTTTTTTTTTGTCAATAAAGGATTAGAGATTTTGTTTTGGACCAATATAAAAATATTAAGCGGTTTAGCGATTGCACAATATGTGTCTCCATCTCTGCTGTCAGTTAATGCGTCAAATTCTCAATTGTGATATTGTGTTTGACTGGAATTACTTTTATATTAGTCTGTGTTGTTTCAGAAAGATATCATCTCTAAAATCTAGATTTGTTGAAAAAATATAATCATAACCTCATCAATAGGTGGTAAACTTTGGGCAGTAACCGTTTCAAATACAGAATCCAATGTAAGTTGTCTGTGAAAAATGATCTATTTGATTTGTATAAAACTTATAACAATAGTCTTATAAAACTTACTTTAGAATTTTTGCAGACTTTTTTACACTTAATATAATTGCCCAATGTACTGTAATGTCACGTAATTATAAATAATCGTACTAAATGTCACTTAAACACTAACCAAAAACTATTAAATGATGCCTGACACATGTGACACTAGGCTAACGCAAAAATCGTTTTTTTTATTGGCCAAAACAGTGTGACGTTTTAGTACTTAATTTGAAGTTTATCATTTTTTGATGAAATGGTTTTACTTACAAATATGAAACCCAAATCTTGAATTATTTTTGGCATTCGTCAACGTATAACAAATGTTGCAGACGACACCTAAAAAGTTTGTTTTTGGAACGTTTCTGAAACCTAAAAATGCTACTTGGATGAGTTAGTACTGAGCGGATCTTTATATAAAGCGGATTTATAATTATTAATAAGTATGATAGAGGAATGAGGGGAAATAAAAGTGAATTCTATAAAGTTTTGTTTTCCCAGATTAAGACATATTTGTGATGATGCATGTATAGTTGCGTTTACTGTTTATAAAGGTAATTTTAATTGGACGTGTATCCGTAGATGTTGAGATATTTTCAAAATATAAACACACAGCAAAAAAAATATAAACTCTAAAGAATAATCCAGAAATATGAGAATACCTAATAAAATAAACCGAAAATAAACCTTCTAAGAGAGGTCAGTGACGAAATAAACGAAAAAAGGCACTTCCAAACAGAGATAAGAATTGAAAGGTTCTGGTATCAATCCATAGAGGGAGCTCACGGTACTAAGAGCGGAGAATTTGAATGTATATCCCACTATTTCTCCTCTTATATGGTTATTGTTCGAAAATTGAATGCATTATTATTGCAAACGTACATTCTATAAAAAAAAAACCAATTATCGCAATAATACAATCAATTTTCAAGCAATAGCATGAATTTCAACCTTTTCAAGGTATTTTTGGAAATAAACAAATATTTCGCAGGAAAAAGGCATTCCATTTTTTATGATTTTAGAAAAGAGGTAAATTAACATTATATGTTTATAGCTTAGAAAATATTTATGAAGCATGGACTACTACCTACCTGCTAACTTCTAGTGGGCACCACAACAATTTTATAGCAGCGGGCATTGCGCCACAAATTAACAACTTATTAACCAGCACTTTACGTATAAAAAGCTCAGATCGAATGAAAATAACAGGCCAAATACTTAAATAGCGTACAAGATCTAAATAACTACTTCACGACTTCACGAAAATATATTTTTAATCATTTAAAATATGTAGGTCTCATTTAATTTTCTAAATGTCAACCTGACGCCCAGTTAACCAGAAATGACTAGAAAGAAATAATCATTTTTGCTCTAGAATAATAAGTTTTCTTAATAGAGGTGCTAGTTAACAATGAAATTAAATAAATTATTGAAATAGTTAAGAAATGCAAACGATTTTGTCACATAGAATTGATGATTTTAGTGGCATGCTTGCACCTAAATTATATGCAATCTTACTAACAATTTTTTAATTCCTTTTCTTATATGTAGGCAACTTTATGTACTTGCATTGTGACTTCAGCGCCTCTGATGATTGATACCTAAATTACTTCCTCTCCGAGGGGAAGCCTCAAGAGTGGTCAAGATTTGTCTAATCAGGTTGCACAGGGATGCTTCTAAAATAGTACAGTAATAATATAAACCAAAACTGCTAAAATAGGGCAGTAATGAAATAAATGAAAAAAAAGCACTCTTAAAATCTCACAGTAACAAAATATATCAAAGATACCCATAAATAACACCCATAAATAAAAATATTCAGGGAGACATGAGACTCCAACAACGCTTTAGCAACACGGGGGCATAATAGAAAATTTATTTTCTTTAATGATTATTTTTTTACATCACGAGGAAAAGGAGAGTGCAAGAGATTCAAAATAAGTCAAATGTTAAACCTACTTTAACCACTTTTCCTGTACCATCTTGGTAACGATTTTCAATGTCCACACTGAGAAAAATGAGTTAAATAAGGCCTTTGCTTAAAGTGCACTGGGTTCTCCTAATGAAATTTTTATTAACGGTAGCTAAGAGTTGTATATTCATAATAAAGTTGCCGATTAAGCATTAGTAAGATGATAATGCTAAAACTTGTTTCTTGTCATAATTGCGGGCTTACTTGCTATTAATGATTGAATTTGTAAGGACTAGCATATTGTGTTTATTTATTAGCTATAAATAAGTTCTTTATTAGTCCTAAGTAAAAAGCTGTTTTAAAACAAGCGCGTCGTTCCGCAAATAAAATGTTTATTGTTCTTCAGTTGCCGGCTTGTTTAAAGTAAGTGAGCTGGTAAATTACCGCTCTATAGGAAGCGGGCACGCCGACGCCATTCTTATTTGTGACTTGCTGGGTGATGCGTTGTGCTACGTAGTCCGTATTGCAATTTAGGAATAATGGTGTTTAAATATCACTCAGAGTTATTAGAGTGGGGCTTGGCAGATTATATTGCTGCATTTGAAGGTAAGTAATATATATTTAAGTACTTGATAAATAGTTATGAGTTTGTAAATGCTATGTGGGCTACTTAGGGTAAATTTAAGAATACTGGTTGCAGTGCGATTTTCACGATTTTTGTTTTATAGATGGGTACTACATTATAGTATATAGAAACCAAATAACGAAGATCGGAAGTAGTAATTTGCATATGACCGGCTGACAATGAATATCACGAAGTTCACAAACTTTTGTCTAAATAAATTTAAGCAACATTTTTCTGAAGTACCAATAAGAAAAAGAAGTACGTATTTGTTCGCACTATCTTAGTATGCATAATAATAGTTCTATGTAAGAGTGTCTTTTCTATCGAGGCTCATTTTGTTTATTATAGTTTCATGTATGTTCTTTTCAAATATTAATAAAAGATCTATATACACTAACGCATTTTTATTATTTATTACTCATTTCTTCTTCTCTACGGGTTTCACATCAGCCAATGTTTAATGAACTTGATGAACCTTTGAGCTCTTCTGCTGTAGATTATAGCAAAAGAGATACCACATGAAGTTTTATTGCTTTTAATAAATTTACTTTTAAGCCGGGTTTTCCTAGGAGCAGGTTTTATGCGTCGCGTACAACGTAAATCGCCCAGTGCAATACGCCATCCACTCAAACCAAATAAAATAGTTGGGCTTTCTAGGAAAACGACGCCAACTATTTTGTTTGACCTGAGTGGACGGCGTATTGCGCTGGGCGTTTTACGTTGTACGCGACCATAGACAAGGGATAAATATATAGATAGAGCTTAGAGATGCGCAGTGTTCAGATGCGATGATTTTGATGTATGACAGGGTCGTGAAAAAACAATTTAAAGATAAAACAAGTACGTAATGGTAATATTTTAAAATAAAAAAATAAATAAAATGCTCATACTTCCTTTTAACACTAGTATTATACTATATACATACAGGAGATTGTATTTTTTACTGCTAGAAAGACATGATATTTAATTCATTTTTATTTATTCAAATGTAGGTATAAACTAATACACTAATACTTGGAATTTGAAGTTTTTAGGTTATTTCATATTTCTGGGGTATAGTAAATACACATTATGTCATATGACATTTCTTTATTGGTGACTAAACAATATAAGTTTGTTTAATTTTTTTTCTTACTAATTCGACTTACAGTTCTTGCGTTAATTTCACCAAACTATGAAGCTGTATTTTACAATAACACTCGATTACTTTTGTTAATAAGATCGGATGTTCTTCAAGGAACTGTCTGTGATATGCTGAAATTACCAATACATATTCTTAATCTCTCGGATCAGCTGACTATTAATCCATTTGAAATAGATACATGTCATGTCTATGTTTTGTGTCAACAGTGCAGAAATACCTTTATTCTTTCATTGCGATAGTGTATATTTATTTTCTCTCAGATTCTTTGGCAGACGTTAACTGCAACAAGCACACTTCACAAAGGAGAATGCAATAAAGTTATGCCACATACCCATAACAAGTAGATTATAGTTGGCTCTTACTGATGGAAACTGATGTTGTCATCAGGGGATACCAATCTACGGATGCTTTTACATCCCGGTACACAGCAAGACATTCTAAACATAAACGCAATTCACATCTAATTATTCACAGTAATAATACCACACAATTCACTAAATGTCCGTTGTTCTCTTAACACTTAACTCTCTTAAAATATTTTTAAAAAATGGTCAACGAATAAAATTATTTACTAACAACGTATTATTCAATAATTCAACTACACTTTAATAAACTATAATTAACTATAAACAAAATTTAATCGAAAAAAAAGATAAATATGAAATGCTTAAATAATACTAAAATATAAACACGAATAACCTTAAAAACAATGCGTTTTATAAACCTCCCAAACAAAAACTACTACAACAACAGCTGATCTATACATCAAAATGGCGGTTTATACACAATCTGAAAGTTCGCGAATGCGCAATGAGTCTAAACTCTTTCTATAGTTATATTCTTGTCTATGTACGCGACGCAATAAACCTGCTCCTAGGTAAACGCCGGCTTCAATATTCAAGTAAACAGTTTACTTAAGGTGTCATCCACACGCTCGGAGTTCGCCGAACTCGAATGTTCGGGCAACTACCGAATCGTGTGGACGCGACCGCCACACGATTCGGGGTTTGCCGAACTCCGAGCAGATACGGGGAAATGCCGAAACGTTCGGTGTGAGAGTTAGCGTGGTAGCATTGAGTAATTGCATGAATTAGGTTGGTGTTGGTAACAGAAATTATGATCCATTGCTGTCACTGCATAAATGAAACTCTTTTTGATTAAAACCCGGCAAATCATAAATAGTTGAAGTTCTGTCATTTTGGTTGCGCATGACAGAAACTCAATGTGACACACGGACACCAGTAATTCATTCATTAGTTATGAAAATATTGACACCTAGAATTACTTATGCTATTTTAATTTCTGTTATTTCCAAGTTTACGATGATGAATGTATGGGTAATGGGTATATAATGCGAACAAACTCGAACAAAAAAAGTAGTTTTATTGACCTTCTATAATTTTTATAACCAACGTGATTGTTATCATTGAAACGTTTATCGTAAAAATTATAGGTTAATCAAAGAAATATTTTTTGCTCAAATTTGTTCGCCATTTTTTATCCAATTATCTACGAATATCATACACCTGTATGAGTAATATTGAGGAAAGAGGGTGGTTTCTTTTAAATGATTATAGATTAATAAATATCATCTAATTTTTTTTAACTTATTTGCCTCTTATATTAGACAAAAAATCATATATGTATTTAAACCAGATCATCACATAACAATACGCATTTCGACCCTCTTTAGTAAAATTCAAGAAATTTGGATGAATTATGAAAAGAGTGTAAGCTTTTTAATATTTAGGATACATTGCAATTATTTAATTACTTTATCTACACATTAGTTTTAAAGATTAATTTTTATAAAATCTAAGATCTTTAATTTACGTGAAATGCATCAATTTAAAGTAATGATGAATACTAAATTACACTCATATCAAGGCGCATCCGCACGCTCGGGGTTCGCCGAACTCCGAATGTTCGGCAACTACCGAATCGTGTGGACGCGACCGTCCACACGCTCGGGGTTTGCCGAACTCCGAGCAGATACGGGAAAACGCCGAATGTTCGGTATGAGAGTTTGTGTGGTAGCATTGAGTGATTGCATGAATTAGGTTGGTGTTGTACAGAAATTATGACTGGTTATGAATCATTGCTGTCACTGCATAACTGAAACTCTTTTTTGGTTTCGCGGGAAACCCGGCAAATCATAAATATTTGTTCTGTCATTTTGGTTGAGCATGACAGAAACTCAATATGAATCACGGACACCAGTAATTCCATCTTTAGGTTATGAAAATATTGACAACTACAATTACTCATGCTATTTGATTCTGTTATTTTTCAAGTTTACGAGAAGAATGTATGGGTAATTACGTATACAAAGGCGAACAAACTCGAACAAAAAGAGTTTTTATTGACCTTCTAACGTGATTGTTATCATTGAAACGTTCGTCGTTAAAAATTATAGGTTAATCAAAAAAATATTTTTTGCTCAAATTTGTTCCAATTATCTACGAGTATCATACGCCTGTAGTAATATTTACAATGAGGCAAATATGTTTGCACAAACACGGTCCACTGGTATGTATGGATTCTTTATCGCTTCAAATTGAGGGCCGTGAGGAAGGAGGATGGTTTCTTTAAATGATTATATATTTAAATAAATATCATCTAATTTTTTAATTTATTTGCCTCTTTATAGACAAAAATCATATACGCATTTAAACCAGATCATCACATAACAATATACATTTCGACCCTCTTCAGTAAAATTCAGAAATTTGATGAATTATGAAAAGAGTGGTAAGCTTTTTTAATATTTAGGATAACATTGCATTATTTAATTACTTATATTTAACATTAGTTTTAAAGATTAATTTTTATAAACTTAAGATCTTTAATTTACTTGAAATGCATCAATTTATGTAATAATGGTATACTAGAATACACTCATATCAATGTAAAAAAAAAAAACACGTTGAATTGTTTATTATATTTGGCCAAGCTGTCATTTTCAGCATACGACATAGTTGTTTCAGTAATAAATTTGTATCTGTTACCCACTGTCATATGTTAACAGTTATAAACTGAAGTACATAATAGTATGACTAGTAAGAGACGACCTCACTAGACAGCTGTCAATAGCTTTCCCTCAACTCTAAATACCTTCCCGAATGTGTGGACGGTGCACGAACTCCGTCTAGCCGAACATTCGTGCGCCATTTTCCATTGCAGATCGGGAATAGGCAACAGTTTGCCGACTAGTTCGCCGAACTCCGAACTGCCCGTCCAACGACTAGGAGTTCGCCAAACTAGTGCTCGGAGTTCGGCGAACTCCGAGCGTGTGGATGCACCTTTACGTTGAGTAAACGGCTCACTATTCCGAGTAAGCAGTCCAGTTACATCAAGCAAGCAACTCACTTAGACCCAGAACAGTCCACTTGCGCCAAGTAGGCGTTCACTTGTACCCAATAAGGAGCTCACTTACGCCAATTAAGCGGCTCACTTAAGTCAAGTGGGCAGTTTACTTAATACTGTAAGATATTATACTTGTTAGCAATGAAAAGAAAGTAAACACCAGCGGCTAAAACATCATTCTCAGTAAGTTCGTTATTTATTATGACTATATTTTTATTCGCTATTAAAGGAAATGTAATTTACTACAAGTAAGTTTGTTTGGTAGAGCAGCAAATTTTCTAACTTACATTAACTAGAAATTTTATATTGTTTCTTAACAAACTGGTAGCTTATAGCAGGTAAGTCATTTTAAGAAACCTCATTTGCTTGTTCTAGGGGTATAACTGACTTGGCGCCTATTTAAGCCAGATATTTACTTGTCGTTAGTGAATTTTTACTTCTCAATAGTATGTATTTCTCTCAGTGCACGGCGTCTTGACAGTTGCATTCGACAGATAGTTTTACTATGACACAATAGGGCAGAATGGCGCTGTCATTATGAGCAAATTCCCAAAGATCATTTGGAACCATCGCAAAATTTAGATGAAACAGAAAATTTACGTGAAACACATTTTTCGTAGCGCCGAAACGCGAGTAAATTATGTCCTTTCCTAACGAGAATTGAGAAGAAAGCACGTCAAACGAAATACTGCTGTCAAAATTCTCGGGGCACTCACATTTATGTATGGAGAACGACCCAGACGATCGAGTTTCGAGCCCTAAAAGTCCTCAACAACCGCACGCGGTGACCACTCTGTATTATACTTGCGACAGTGGCGTTTTCAAATCGAGCGAATCTTCCGTACAAGTCGTCAGCGCCGGCAATAATAGTAATTGCAATGCCCCGCCCGGGTATAGCAAGCCGAATTTTTGCGAATTAGATATTATATCGAAGAAGGAGAAGTTGAAGATCAATGTGGATTTCGTACCGCTCCAAACTATCACCGAGGAACTGAAAACGTTATCAATGTCGTCGAAATTGAAGAATCCCAAAGCGTCGGGCTTTAGGAAGAAAATTTATCGTAAACCTGTCAACAGTGACGAACCCAATGAAGTTTTGCGTTTGGCGAACGTCTTAAAAGGGGATTGCGAGGCTTACCGCCCTCAACAGAACCGCTCCAAGGAGTTCTTCGTTGTGAAGAACCATCAGCAAGCGAATATGGTCGATGAGATATCGCAAACGGTAAAGAAGAAGCGGAGAAGCAAGTCTAGAAAAAGAAATCTCGAAGCTGAAGGGCCGCACAATAAAACTAAAACAGATTATGATGATAATTTCGGCACACCAACAGAGATGGTAGCCCAGTTTGGCGATCTCAGCGCAGCTAAGGCCATGTACTATGCGGAATTGCCCAATGTTTCAGCTTTCGTGGAGGAAAAAGCGGAATCGACGGAAGTTGAAGATAAGCATCGGAAGAAACATAAGAAAAAATCGAAGAAATCCAAAGGGTGTTCGGCAACACGCGACCGCCCGACGGGGGATGACGCGGAATATGTGGAAGAGATCATCATAAATAAAGTCGAAAACGACTTTCCCCAAGTGAGCAGTCCTGGGAGCATAACAACAGTCCCGTCGAGGGCCTTCAACAAAGATTCCGAATTCTCTTTCGGCTCGTTGAAGGTGCCCAAATCGACCAATGTGGAGTTTAGACAGCGTACCAATTCCCCCAACGCGACGGCCTCTTTTTTAGACGATGCTTTAAGGAAATACAAGACGGATACCGCAGTTTACAAAGGAAGACATCGGAAAAAGCATCGGACATCGCCAAGATTAAGCTCAGAAGATGAGGTTGCTAAAACTCCGGAGGAGCGGCCGACAGAAGCTACGCAGGAAACCGAAGTCAAAGTCATTTATAAAGTAGACGAAGGCAAAAACCGCCCATACAGGGAGACTAACAGAGATAAAAAGAAAAAGCGTAGCAAAAAAACAACTGAATCACCGTCAGCGACAGGAAAGGACGAGAAATCACCTCATAAACGCAGGAGCAAATCCATGATCGCAGATGAAAAAGTCCAGAAAAACCAGGACAAGCATAAAAGCGACAAAACAATTACTGAGAAACCCAACAAGCAGAGCGAGAAGGATGATTCCGTTCTGAACCTGTACCAAACCAATAAATCCCTCCAATCGGAATCTTGTACGATGATAGTCGACGAGGAATACCTGAAACATACCGAGAAACGCAAAAGGAAATCTAGAAAATCCAGATCACCCTCGCCGAATAAGAAGGCCCAAACGCCAAAGGAAGAGGCTAAGATCCCCGCCGAAGACGTCGTGTTGCTTCACAGCGCCAAGGAACGCAAAACGAAACAGAGATCGAAATCCAGAGTTACCGAAGAGAAGTCCCACAGGAAGAGGTATAAATCTAAAGCGCCGACACCTAAGGAGGAGGTTTCCGAAGAATTGGTGAAGAAAATTTCCCGAAAATCTGCGAGCGACGTCTCTAAGAAGGATATTCAGAGTTTTGACGGGCACAAATCCTTGGAGGGTGTCCGGAACGAGTCTAAATCAGAGAAGACGCAAACCGGTACTCCGGCGAAGAAACATAAACATTCCCCGACGGATATTGTGGCGAAAACTTCGCAAACAGAAGTTAAAACTGCCGCGGAGGAATTCCCATATAAGGTAGGGGAAGCAACGATCCTACCGATGACTAAAGAGAAGCGAAAGCGTTCCAAATCTTATGCCCCCAAGAAGGCAAAGGAACTGTGTAGCACTGATCGACCGCCCGTCGCTTCTAAGTCGCACGTTTTCGATGTTACCTCTTCACGGCAATCAGAAGATCATGTCCCACCAAAAAAGTTGCCACGATCTAAGAAATCCAAATCGCGTTTACAGCAGGCAAGTCAGAAACAACAGATCGTCACCAAAGATCGTTTTTATGAAGAGTTGAAGCGAATATCCAACATCCAACAGATAGAATCTTCGCGCAAACGGTTCAAGGTGGTGTCCAGAACTGTAACCGCGAAGACCAGTGACGATTCGGCCGCGTATAGCACCGAACAGTCGCGAAACAGCAAGAAAATGAGTGGCAGTCGCAGGTTTAAGACCCTAATGTGTTCAGAGAAGGAGAAACAAGCTATTTTGAAGTTGCCGATGTGCAAGAAGTCAATAGAAGATGATGCGAATGAACCGGAAATTTTGGAACAGAAAAATACCAAACACGAATGTGAAACTAGTGAAATGGAAGACGGTTTAGTGAAGTGTGAAAGATCTAAGAGAAAGAAGAAGATAAGGCGGACAATCTCAAGAAAAGAAGTCGGTTTCAGTCATTTAAACATATCACCGTTAGTGGATATGTATCGCAGACCTTCCAAGAGCACATTTTATAGGAAAACGATCGAAAGGAAGGTAGTGGAGATCCCAAAGTTGACCAGGCAGTACGATTCCAGAGACGTTTCGGTACATTCCGAGTTGATTTCTGAAGATACCGACTTTTCCGCTGTTGGCGCGAAGGAATCCGTTCGAAAATTGAATCCCTTCACCATGGTGTTGAGTGAAAAGATCTTGGAAATCTGCACGAAAGCAATCGGGACTGATGGAAAGATAAGCGAAGGATTTACGGTTTCAGGGTGTGAACCGCCGAAGCGATTCAAGTCACACGAATCGAGAAAAGACAAGTTAAAGCTAATGGCGAAGGTCAGCAGATTACATTTTAGCTATCACCCACCAGTGGCAATCATAAATGGAGTAATGCAACCACCCGAGAGTAAACTTGTGGTTAAAAACTTTGAGATTACGCCGGAAATAACTGAGGAACAACCTCCCGTCGTCGAAGCAATTGTGAACGAAGCAGAATTGACGTTTAATCAACAAGGTCACGAAGTCTCAACTTACAAATCTCCGATATTCTTGAAGACCAAGAGAAAATTCGCTTTCATGTCCAAAGGTAGGAGATCGAGGTGCAGTTTGAAGAAGGACTCTTTGGGGAAGCTAGTTGCGAAGAAGGTGCAAACTTCAACGGACAGCAGATCGAACAGCGACACCATAGTGGTCGAAACGAAAGAGTGCGCCACGGATCCCAACAACGAAGAATCGGAAACGACACGAACGCAACAAAAGTCCACACCGAAGATCGAAATCAAGAACCCGAGCAGGATTAACAGCGCCGTCAAATTGATGGAATCTTCGCTGCAGATCATCAAAGAGGAGAGCCAATCGACGGACAGTTCCTCTAAGGTATCCAGCAGGAAAAGTAATCAGAATAAGGAGGTGCAGAATAAGCAATGCGAGCTTGAGATCAAGGAAACGCAGACTGATTTGCAAGTCGAGGATATTGATAAGATCAAAGAGGTTATAACGCTTTTATATAATACGATAGATCAGAAGAAACCAGTCATGCAAGAATCAGTGGCTACGACTACGGTTAACAGCGTCGAGGTACAACCGGAGATAATCAAACACGTCGATTCGAGTACGGAATCGTCAAGTTACCACGAGCAGTTTAAGAATTTCGTTCGCAACGTTACACCTAGATTTTGCTCTGTGAAAAAGAGTGGCAAAAACTCTTTATCCAACTTAGCTTCTACGCCGACAAAGATTCCGATGGTCTCTTCTAAAAGGGCTTTGACGTCCAAAATACCCACGTGCAACAAGGCTGGTTCTCAAATCGCCTCTGATATCATATCGACTAGTGAACGTTCCTCTAGTTCTACCGAACGTAAACCTCAAAAGAACCAAAAAAACTTGGTAAGAAAGCGATCAAGTTCTGCGGATGTTTTAACTTCGGGTTATTACGAAAAGTACCAGAACACCAAGGCACTGATCGAGCAGCAACGCAAGAGGCGAGCTGAGAGCGCAGACTCCATGATGCGCAAACGGAAGCCGGATTTGCAAGCCGAGTTTAAGAGCAGCACTTCCGTTTCGGACTTTTCCAGCGTGGTCCTCTCGTACAAGGGGGAACAACAGCCGAGGAGAAGTGAAGAGAAGTGCATACAATGCGTCTTGGTCGCTGAGATCCCAAAAGAGGATAAGAATATCGGGACTGTTACTGAGGATGAAAAGGAGAAAATTTCACCGGTGTCAAGTAAGAAGTCGTTGCTAACTAAAGTTAAGTCGTCTTTATCCTGTGCCAGTAAGGAGAACGTCGCAAGCCTTAATGATAACAGTGGCACATCCCAGAAGGATGACCGGATATCTGAGAAGGATTGCCAAGACAAATCTTTGCAAACCAGCGCGCACTTAGAACCGAGGCATAAGTGCAAAATTAATGTGCTTTACGCCGATATCCCGTATAAGTCTCCTGGGAAGAAACAAATTCTGAACGACCTGTTCCAAAGGGTGTCGTCACATTCTTTTATATCACCTAGGAAATCTCCGACTAAAATTGGCGAAAAATCGCCCATCAGAAGCAACGAAAAGGTGAACCGTTTCGATAGCTTGAGGCGCGTATTTTCTCGCAAGAACGAGCACGTATTGCAAAACAATCTATTCAATTATAATATGAGTGACAGAAGGAAGAAGACGCACAGCAAGAGAGGCCCTGAGCACGATTACATCAATCTGATTAAGCTCGAAAGGCATCTAGAACAGGTATTGGGACTTTATCCTTCGATCTTCAAAGCGATTCGATCTCAAATAGACGACAGTACGGTTCGAAAGTTGGATAAGCGTTTAAAAGCCGAGAGTCCCGATTTGTTCACCTCCAACGACACCCTGGCGACAACAATCGAAACCGTTACGGAGTACAAGCACACGGATAGCTTCGATAGGTACCCTAGCTTTTCTGAGAGCAATTTGGATCGGTTCAATCGTTACTGCGAGGCGCTGAATCTCCCCGGGCAAGAGTACCACTTACAGAAATTCCTCAACTCTCAAAATGGGAGTTTACGTCATTACTTAAGAAGACCCGTCAACGTGACGAAAAAATCTTCTCCCGCACACGAGGATAAAACCGGAAAAAGTAAGTCGAAGCAAGGTAACAACACCAAGGGGCAAGAAACCCACCCCCAAAGCGATTCGACGTCGAACTCCTCGCGTAAGCAACAGAAGGTTAAGGGTAGGAGTAGGCCACAAGTTAAAAAGCCCTTCAAAGCGAAATCGAAGAAAAGGAACAAAATCGAGAAAGCGGACTCGAAGCTCAGTTTCTTCAATTCCGATTCCTCCTCGAGTTCTTGCGCGGACAATTGGAGCGTCGCGAGCCCTTTATATTCGGTGACGACGCCATCTTTAAATTTTCCGTGTTGGGCGTGAGCCGATCGGGCTACCAACTTGATGCTGAACAAGCCAACCCAAACTAAGATCACCAAATCGCATTCGGCGATCGAGATGAGCTCGGTCAGCCGGATCAACAGGAAGCTCGCATTGAAGCATATAGACGATGGAAGTAAATACGTTAAGGAGAAGCAGAACGTTTTGGTGGTGTCCGTCAACTCTTCTTGTACGGTTTTCGCGACGCCGTCAAAGTTTCTATCCAAAGTCGAGAAGCACCTGAAGAAGAACGACGACGTCAAGAAAGTCGATCGCCAAAAGAAACGCCAGCCGCCTGCGGGAAATAAGAAGCAAGTCGACGAGCAGAGTTTGCACAGCTTGTTCTTTTCCGACGGCAATGCGGTGAAGTCGCCAGCGGTTGGGACCGAAGTGAACGCGCAGAAACCCTTTTATATCCATGGGAACGAGAAGAAGGACGCGAGAGAGGAAGTTGCCGATCATTCTGACGCTCAGCCGTTAACGAATAGCGCTAAGGACACGTTGCCCAAAGAAGACGAAGAGGATATGGGGAACTTCAGCGCCGATAGTTTGGAAACGCACGACTCGCAGAGGAAAAACAGCTTGGGTTACGCTTGCAACGTGGTGGCGAATAGATTTGACGAGTTGCAGCGAACTCCGACGCAAAATTTCTTCGTCTACAGCAACACTGTCCAGTACGATCGCGATATGAACAGCACAAAAGTGAGGGAAGATCAAAACACGAGAGATCAAACCGCTGACAAAGCAAAGTCTGGGAATAACGCGGAAGACACCAGTAAGACACTGTTGTCGGAAAGCGGGTATGAAAGTACTAAGAGCAAGCGCACGGCGTCCATAAAGAATTTTTTTAAGAAGGGTGGAAGCCTGCTGGATATTTTTAAGAATAATAATTACAAAAATAAAATCGCTAATGCGAAGACGGCAGCCCCAGTCGGAGTCACTCTGACGAACTTCTCAGATCTCCACGCTAGAAGTAATGAGGTGACTGAGGATGATTACACTCCTAGGAGGGATTCGCCGTGTCGCAGCGATAACACGGTGTATTGGACCACCACGGTGAAGGGGAAGCGAAAAACTACGTTCGGGGAATTGGCTGGCCCGAGCGGAGGTAAACGAGAGAAGAGCGCGTCGCCGAAACGCAGCAAAGGTACTAGCATTTCCAGTGTTCAGAGTTGCGCATGTTCTAATCCGGCCACCTCCTACCAGAGGCAGATGGACGAGTGCCACGCGTACGCCGAGAAAGTCTTGTTAGAGTCGCAAATGAGGCGCGAAGGCTACTACAAGCAATATCAAGATTTTAAGGAGATACCCTTGGAGTTACTGATCGGGAAGAGGATGCCGAATAAGTACAAGTACGCCCAAGAGGTGGCGGTGCAAACGAAGCCCAAATTGAAACCCACGTCGACGCAGTCGAGGAAGAGCACTAGGATGAAAGGGGTGGACGCTACGTCACCGGTGGCGTATAGGTTCAATGCTGCCGTTAAGACAGACGATCCCCCTCCGGAGATTGTCGCACTGCGCAGCGAATCTCCTGTGAAGTTGGGAAAAGATTTGCTCGGAGACGATACGGAAGGATGCGATTTAAAAATAGAACCGTCAGTCGAGGTGTTGGTGGAGAAAACGGAACCTCCTCTAACGTCAGACGTTGAAATCACTGTATACAGGACGGAATCGCGTTTTAGGAGTAGGGGAACTACCCCGCCACCGGTTAGAATCTACGAACCTCCGCGTGAGCCGCGACGCTCGGAGAAAGAAGCACCCGCGCCGAAGAAGCGAAATCGCAGTCTAGGCAGACTCCTCGGGAAAGGTTCATCGTCCTGGCACGACGCCTTTACAAGGCGTAGCGCCCGCAACAAGGAGGAGCCGAAGACCAAAGATCAAGCGACCGTAGTCCACATCAGTCGCAAAGACAAACACGACAAGGAAAAAGATCAAACGGAAAGGGATAAATCTATAATCACCCGTTTCACCAGATTCTGCAGGCCCAAAACACCGCCCGAGTCGCTCGGCGATACGCCGGGATGTACGTGCGATGGTAGGGCGGTGCCGGGGCCCAAACGAGCCCCATCGCCCCCTCCTAAAACCCCCTCCCCTCCGTCGGAATCGACGGAAGAGAGCGCGAAGAAGAGTATCTCGTCTTCACTGGTCATACCGCCGCCGACGTTGAGTCAAGAGTCGTCGGGATCGTTTATACTGAGGGTGCAGGATTCCACTATCGAGGACCAGGTTCACATGGAGGCGTTGGTTAGGCAGATGGTCGAGGAGGCGATGATCTTGAGCGACCTCCACGAAGATATGTCGGATGGGCCAGTCGAGAGTATAGAGCTGGTTCCGAGTTCGCCGAAGATAGCCTCTCCTCCTGCGGCCGTACAACAACCCGCGGTGCAATTGCCACCTCCGACTGAAATGGAAGGGTTACAGGAGCAGGAGCAGGAGCAGCATGCGACGCCGTCCGTTCCAGCTGAGAAACAAGAGGAACCGGAAATATGTAGAAGGTTCTTCAAACACCGTTTTATACTTCATTTACTGTAACAGACGAGGTACGTCATTACTTACAAATTCGGGCCATGCAATACCATATTATTAAAATAACCAACTAACATATAACTTATTCATGTTCAATTAAAGGTACTATGTTGGTGCCTACTGCTTTTTAAATTACATGCTTGTCACATCTTCCCAATGTATTCCCACCAATTTAGCTGTCAACTGTCAAAGGGTTATATTCTGCATTTGCAGTAAAGTGTGGGAATTTGCGTTTATACTTGGTATATATTTATTTAAAATAAGTAGTTATTACAACTAAACCATACCGAAACCATTGTGTAAACAATCGAAGGAGTTAATAGTTTCGTTAATCGTGTATTTCGACGCAGAACGCGGGAACAACGGGCCATTACTCCCGTTAACTTTCGTGCGAGAAGTATAAAATCCATATATTTTTAATGTCATATTCTTTATAGTGTTTCGTTTTTAGAGAGTAACGAGTGCTCTAAACATTCATGCGGCAAACATAAGGAAAATTTCATCCATGAGTAAACAAGGAATTACATCCACTAACCCAAAACAAAAATGCATACGAAATAAATGTTGTAAAAATTGATTATTCTACTCATTGTCAATGTGCTATTGGAAACACAATTTATAAAATGTACGAAAACAGTGAGTATATACAAATATTGTTTACAGAAGTGGTTCTTTCACATACATTTTTCAGACTAACGTAACACATTAAACATTTTGAACAGTGCTCTTAAAGAAAAAGGCATTTCTATGGTTGAAACACATTGTTGTGGTATATATTATTTGTTCTCAAAGAAAAGGAAGTTTGTTACTAAAACGATGGATGTAATATGGCAGATCGGAGGATGCATACAATTGTATAAAGCGGATTGAATTAAATTAGTCTGGAAATTTGGCGTACTTGGTGTACAACATATTGGAAACGAAATTTAGAAGTAGTAAATCAGAGAGATTGATTTTGATAGAGAAGAAACTTGCATACTAATCATTACTATGAATACTTTAAGCGATAATGGCCCCGATTAAATTTATTGTACTCACTTGTGCTTTTTTGTTATTTTTTCCACTGCTATCATGATTAACATACTTTAAATCCTGATATTCAAAAAGAATCATCACTAATATTAACGGTAAATATTATTTTTAAGAGTTTGTTTATTCACCTATCAAAAGTGTTTGACAGTTAAATAACCTAACGGTCTGTTTACGTTTTGACGAACAGAAAATTTGCAACACGGTCGTGACGTCATAGCAAACTGACTCACGTAGTACCTCGTCTGTTATAGTAGGTTTGTTCGCTGGTGCTACACTTTCCACACTGACTCCTACTTAAAACAGGATAAAAGATTTACTCTTTATGCATCTGAGAAAGAGACAATATGCACCAGTGTAATTGGTGTAACACCAACGAACAAACCTAGTAAATGAACATATCTTATTTTGAAATTAAATTCTGTTCACGTTTGCTCCTACAGTGGAAGCTTGATAAGTTGGAGATTCTGATGAGACGTTGTCAATTTGTATGATCCACGGAGTGTTGACTCAAGGACACCCTATGTTGTATGCGACGAAACTTCCACTTTAGGAATCTGATCTTGAAATTCGGTCCAAACGATTTTAACGAAAAAAGTTTTCAGTGCGATCTTGCACTGTTTGGGCAGGTCGGCTTTCAAGATCAAATTGATCTTTTGATAAAGTTTGAAGTTCTGCCACAACAGTGATTGTCTTTGAGTAACTCTCGATCAGTGACTCTATTGGTGTCCCACTTCCATTTTCCCACATATTTACTTGGGGGCGTTAAAAAAACTACAGTTAATCACTATCCACAACTACTACAACATACTACCCAGGAAACCATTCGTGATGCAGATGTACTGGCTACATCGATTTTATATATTGACGTACAGGAGATGTAAAATAGAGATGTAAATACAATAATCTATTATTTATATGCCTGCGATGCACCTGATACAGAACACAAACTGTATAACAATGCTATGTATCTGGTATATAACATATATATTAACATGGTGAGGATGTAAGACAGATACATCAATACGATATCTATTATTTATATGCCTGTGATGTACCTGATGCAGAATCCAAACTATATAACAATTCTATGTATCTGGTATATAACATATTAACATGGTGAGGATGTAAGACAGATATATGAATACGATATCTATTATTTATATGCCTGTTATGTTGCTGATATAAAACATCAGGGAACATAAAGTATGTAACAATTCTGCGTATGGTACCTACATATTTTTTTATCGAAATGTGGCGTCACTAGAGATTTCATACACCCCAAAGCCCGCTCTGTACCTTCTTCAAATTCTTGTCTATGTCGTCTAGGTCTAGACTATGTGCAACAACGTGTATCAGCTTGTGTGCAACGAATATAACTAGTGATAACTTCCAAGGGTATTGCCAAAGTTTCAATTTTGTACTGTTCATGGAAGGTAAGTGATTAATACAATTAATTTTGTAGGTTAAGCTGTTTTTGTTCTTGTAAAAGTTTTAACTCATTATATCAGTTGCTAGGTTAGGTTAATCACTTTTGCGGTCAAATTTTATTGGTTTTTGCTAGGTATATGTAAATATACTACATATTCTTACTTTTTAGATCATAAATTCCAGTACTTTATTGGTTAATACAATGGTCTTTTAATTTTCAGAGACTGTTAAGCTTTTGTAACACATACTATAAACGGTTACTGAAGTCAAATTAGAAGTTTAAAATGAACTCTCTATAAAATAGGATGGGTATTGTGAAGAAGTAAGAATTTGAAATATTTTAGAAGAAAAATGCTACACGCTATTACACCGATTGACAGTAAATCACAAACCCTACAATTATTCCTCAGTCCTAGCCATCAACAACTAATGGATATGGTATCTGAGTACATCTTCGCAAGACATCTCATAATGTGATCCTTCGCTCCTTGGCCATTAATGCCAATGCCGTCAGTGTGGGCAAATTTTTTTTTTACCTTTGAACATGTCTCCATTTTATCCAAATATATTTTTAAATTATGGTATTCGAATATCATATAATTAATAACCAAAATGGAATTTGAATGTGTAGCTGCAGAATAGCTCGCAGGCTTTCTGAACAACGATGAACGAGAAACGGTGTACAAAAAGTTATGTATGTATGTATTTTTAACTTATATCATTAAAAACTAGTTTCATATAACGTGTTATTTTCTATACATTTTTTTTTGTTTGGTTTTAGGTTGAAACTGTGTTCTGCAACTGCTTCTAGCCGACGTATCGTTCTCGCTCGTATGAGATATCTTTGAAGCTGCTACTTATGTTGCGGTTGAACTACAGTTTCAGCTGTACAGCAACATTAGTAGCAATACTTAAAGATGTCTCATTCAAGTGAGGACGAAACGTCGGTCACAGGTATTTGCAGGACACGGTTTCAAACGCCGAAACCGAGTCATCGTGTCGTATGTGATATCCCAGCATATATCATCAGACGCACGCATATACCTATTCAATATCGCCGGCATATACCTATTCAATATCGCCGGCATATACCTATTCAATGTCGCTAGTATATTCTCAGAATGTGTACCTACTTGTTGCGGACATAAGTCTCAACATGTAAAGCGCATGCACGGTACTGAGCATATCAGGCTTGCGATATGTACATATCTACATCGCAGTGATGTACTTGATACATAACTTGGTTTCTTGGGTAGGAACTCAAAAGAATATATCACATAGGTTATAGCGAAAACATTACAAAGTTAAGGGTAGGATATGATGTTAAGAGAAATTTATAACGACTGATAAAGTATCAACCAGTAAAAGATACACCGAATAACCTTTTCCACATTAAACCGCAACAGAAATTTCAATTCAAGGTCGTCGGAGGATTTTCGCAAAGGTCTCACCGACAAGGAAGTCTTCGACAAGTTGCTCAACTCCTTCGAAAAAGAGGAGGAGATAGCCACGCGACTATCCAAGGACGAAGAATTCTTCCACGACCAAATAAAAAAGATTAAGAAAGAGAGTGACGAATCGATAGTCGAAGAATCTACCACGAAAGATCCGAACGAGAACATATATTCGGAAGACATGGCGGGCAAGCATAGGTCCACGCATTTCTGGGAGGAAAAAATGAAAGCCATGAAGGCGAAAGAAGAGAACCCCGTCAAGGAGGACGATATTCGGAACGTGCTTCAGTCGCGGCTTTCGTCCAGATAACATAGCCTTGTCGGGTGACGCCTGTTTCAGCTTAAATAAGCAGGACAGGCTCAAGTTTTCCAAAGGGATGTTAACCAGTGAGGAATCGATAATAGATTTCTCGGAGAGGGAGACACCGTTAGATTTTTTGTTGGCGTTGGGTTTCATGGTCGATGAAGCTAGTAACGCTTTGAAGGATGAAGACATCAGAAGCAGATTATTGGCAGCTATAACTGAGGTGAAGAAAGATATATTGGGCTTTCATTTCAAAACTTTTGAAATAGCTTAAATTGAATTTAACAAGAAAACAGGTATTCAAAATACTCCTCGTTATTGGTAAGACAATGGTAAACTTCTCCCCCGTACTTTTTTAAACGTCTCTAGGGAAATCCGCTCACATTCCTTCACTAATCTACGCTTAACATGAACACACGAATACTTTGAGGTTGAGCTTTATATACTACTGTTTTTAGATGCCCCCATAAAAAAAAGTCAAGGGGTGTTAAGTTTGGTGATCTCGCTGGCCATCTCTAACGCCCTTGTCTTCCGATCCAATTTGTCAGGAAACCTCTGAAAGTCCTACAGCCAAACATTTCGTGAGTGACCTCTTCCTGTAAAGAATAGCGTTCTGATCTGGCAACAAATCTCTATTTTGATCGGTTTGGCTTTCTAACGATTCAGTTATAAGGGAATCTATCGCATTTTCTAATAAATTTAAATATATTCCATCAATAAAATTTTCTTCCATAACTATCGGACCAATAATTTTGTATTGTGTTCCAAGAGTTCCGGCCCATACGATAATTTTCTGAGGTAATTGTGTGTGCCCTTCACGGAAAAGGCTGTGGACTGGTATTGTCTCAATATCTAGAGTCGTGGTTTAATTAACCCATTTAAAAAGAAGCTTGTCTCGTCACTAAGGCAAATGTTTTTTGAGCCGCCACTGGCCAAAAGATTGCTAATATTAAGAAGACCTCTTCAAAGACGTATCATTCAACGCCCCTTCCTATTTGAACTTTTCGATATGATTTTAACCCCCGCTTACCCAGGTAGCAGAGTGAGGTAAAATGACGTTTAATGGACGTCGATATTACGTCATATTGACGCCTATTAAACGTCACTCTGTTACCTGAGTAGGGATCGTATACAGGGTGATTCTCAATATATGCGACAAACTTTAAGCGCTGCTTCCTGGGGTTATTTTGAGCATAAAAGTTCATAAGAACATATGTCCAAAATCGCTTAGTTCTAGAGTTGGACAATGTTTAATAGTAAGTTAACATAATTAATGTTTTTATTATAAATTAATAAAATAATTAGTAAAACAAAATTAGCTTATATTAACTGTTGAAAATGACCGCCCCCAACTGCAATATAAGCTTCTATCATCCGTCGTATTGACTGGCGAGTCCGTTCTAAAATGCCAGGGGTATTTCGAATTGTTTGAAAAGCTGCGGTAATACAATTTCTCAGTTCATCGACATTTTCAATGGGAGTCGTATAAACTAATGATTTAAGGTGACCCCAGAGAAAAAAGTCCAAAGAATTTAAGTCTGAACAGCGAGGAGGCCACGGTTGTAGACCTCCCCGTCCTATCCATCGATCTGGATACGTATTGTCCAAAAACTCGCGAGCAACTAAACTAAAATGCGCTGGAGCACCGTCATGCATAAAATACATTTGTAATCTTAATTGCAACTTCTTCCAGCAGTAGTGGTAGCTCTTCTTCAAGAAAATTGCGGTATACCTCGCCATTTAACCGCATCGGTAAAAAATGTGGATCTATCAAGTGATCTCCAAAAATTCCGACCCACACATTGACAGAGAATTGATGTTGATGACCGGCATTCACTAGTTCGTGCGGATTTTCTTCGGCCCATATGTGATTATTATGAAAGTTAATAATCGCGTTTCTAGAGAAAATAGCCTCGTCGGTGAAGAATATTTGAGACAAATAGTCAGGGTTTTGTGCGATTTTGTGTTGCATCCATTGACAAAAAGCCACTCTTTGCGGAAAATCTGCCGGCAAAAGTGCCTGCACCCGTCAAATGTGATATGGATTCAACAGTTGATCTTTCAATATTCTCCAAACTGTGGCCTGGCTAATGTTTAAAGCAAACGCAATTCTTCTGGTGCTTGTACTAGGATGTTCCTCAATTTCATTTAGTGCCATTTCTTCAAATTGTGGAGTTCTCACTGTAGATGGGTGTCCGTTATCAGTCGTCCGTTTTTTTAAATTTCCCGTTTCACTAAGACGTAGGTGAAGACGGGCAAATATTGAATGATGCGGGATGATACGGTTCGGTTATCGTTCTAGCAGCACGCGAATTTCCATTGGCAAGACCGTAAACGAAATGCATATCACACATCTCAGCATTCGTGTAATTCATTTTAGAAAACAGAAACTGGCAATAAACTAAATGAATACTCTAACAACTATTGACAAATATTGAAATGACAAATAAACAATTCCCTCTCAACACAATAGTTTTTGAAGAACCAACTGTGATATTATATCGTGTTAGTCATAGTTCATAATTTATTATTAAACATTCAATAACTTTAAAACCAAACCGTTTCGGACATATACTCATATGAACTTTTATGATCAAAATAACCTCAGGAATCAGCTCGTTAAAGTTTGTCGCATATATTGAGAATCACCCTGTATATGTGTTAAAGTTGTGCCCCTGTCAATCGAAATGTTTTCTTGTTAAATTCAATCCAAGGTATTTTTAAAGTTATTTCGGGTGGCTAGTTTCGAAATGAAAGCCCGGATATATATCTTTTAACCACCTACAAGTAATAATTACCAATCTTGTAGGCTAGGGTTTGGATTAATAAAATCACCACAACGCAAGGCACTTTATTGTATCTAGTCGCATACAAATCCCGTCCAAAGACCATGAGGTATTTCCTGCAATTAGTTGAAGCTATCATCAACAAGCGTATTAACAACGCTATTAAATTAGACGGTTTCCTACGGGTATTAGAGAAGGTAGAAGAAGGTGAGATACAAATGATTAATATCTTAGGCGCTGACAAGGTAAGAATTATTTTAGCAGACCCTATCTGCAAAACTTACCCATGTCCCCCTTCCAGTTCGAAGACGAAGAAAATGAAGAGAAGATCGTGAGGAAGCAGCTGCGACAACTTTTCATAACGGTCTACAAGATAGCGGAGAAGGAAGCGATGCTCAAAGGCAAGCAGCTATCGCAACAGGCTATCGTCTTATTGCGGATTTTGGCGGCTAAATATAGGGCCGGCTTACATCCGCATCTGGAACTGATCGCCCGTTACATCGGTCAAGAGTTATTGAATACGGAAACCCAACTAGAGGCGGCCATGATATTCCTATCTCGCTTGGACACCGCCGAGGTCAAGTTGAAAGAGTTCGAAGCCTATTGCGATATAAAATGCGAAAGGAAAAAGAAGAAGGTAGCCTCTAGGACGGAGGTGACCGCGTTGGAAAAGAGCGCCTCCGTGCCCGATGCTCACTTCTCGGATTTCACCATACCGGAAGATCAAATTCCCGAATTGGAGGAACTACGAATGAAGGATCACGTCAATTATCATAACGACCATTTCGCCCACGAAAAAGCTAACAAAAAGAAATCGACGAAGTCAAGTAAATCGAAATAACGTGGTGGGAAGTAACGATGTGGTTAAGATGGATAATCGGCGAAAACACGTTTTTGTTTAATATTGTAAATTTGCCCAAAACTTCGTGTTGATAAATTGAGGAAGGAAGAAGCATTTAAAGAAATATGCAGTAAGATTTGTAATGTCAAATAAACGTTAGTAAAAGAAGTAGGTTTTTGTTGTTTTTAAGAACACTCTAAATATGTGTCCATAACATAAACATACGATATTTTGAAATAATTGAATGCGGCAACATCTATATTCTAATAGCTCAAAAGTGCTTTCCATTCACCGTTTATCACTCCTACTCTGCTACTACTCTACTCTACTCTTGACCTACACAATTTAGAACCAATGGAACGCTTTTTGTGCTTTTAAACTGTAAAGAGAGGCGGGAAAGGAACCTAACCTAGAAATCAGATTTTGATGTAAACAACAAATCGTGACCGCAAAGAAATCTTACTTCAAAATGTCAAAAAAATCTTACAACGATTATAATAGTAATATTTAATTTGCAATCATTTAATTTACCAAAGCAAAAAGAAACATTCTTCTACAAATAATTTAAAAAAATCGCTGTAGCTTTCTAACCTTGTCATAAATGGCGTGTAGAGCACGAAACACTAGCAAATAAGCAGTGTTCGTATATACCACGGTACAAATAATCAGTTTGTTCGCGTCGCATGAACTATTTGCACTTTTATGCACTTTTTAGAATTTTTGTGTGCAAAAGTGCATAAAAGTGCAAATAGTTCATGCGACGCGAACAAACTTAAAGGCGCGGGGCCACTGCACGCGAAGCGAAGCGAAGCTCAGCGAAACTAATTCCTTGAAAATTAACTCCCATGTAATCATACGGGCATCTTCGCTAGCCTAACTCCGCTTCGCTTAGCTTTAGTTGCCGCGTCCGCGTAAGATTACATGGGAGCTAATTTTCAAGAAAATTAGTTTCGCTTAGCTTCGCTTCGCGTCCAGTGGCCCAGCGCCTTAATACGGTATGCTCGTTTTGAACCTCAAATTCGTCAAATCCGGTCAGATGACGTAATTAAGGAGCGTATCGAAAACCATAAAATACATGCATGATAAATAGCAAAATGTTAAAATCCAAATTATTCACAACTACCAATTAGTGTGATTCAAATGCAGCTTTGCTTTAAAAAAACCCGTTTTAAGTTGAAATTTATTTTATCTATCTTGTCGCCATCTAGTAGCGCTCGTGTTTATTTCTACCATTGTAGCGAATTTCGTATGTGTTTATAAAGTGTTTTCGTGGTTTTTCTAGAAAATTGAATCGTGAAAACACTTTAACGTTTTTAAAATATGTTCCGTAACCCCGTCCGGATTTTTTAAACTTACCTTTCGCATTAACAAAACCCTCAGGGTCGAAATCGATTTTAATCCAATAATATTTATATATGTGGCGCCATAACTTTCGTATGCGCGTAAGCATACCGTATTATTTATACCATGGTAGTTTGGCGGCAAATACAAACTTATTAACTTGTTTTTAATAAATTACTTACGAAATTAAAATAAATGTACCGATACAATAACAGATTCATTTTAACTAAAGCAAATGAATAACAAAATACAAAAATAATAAAAATTAAAATTTATTTTTATCGATGCAATAGTAATATTTTATCCAATAATTCCCTCTAAAACAAAACTTTTTCCCTCTAACGTTCAAAATTCCCTCTAAAAAGGGTATTTCCTTCCCATATACGAACACTGCAAATAAGTTAGTGCATAAGGGGAAAAGGGGAGGTAAAATTGAGTACATTGGGAGTTTCGTGCTCCCTATCAAAGGAATGCTTAAATTGCAGTTAGAGTACACCGGAAGTACTACCGAACTGCTTTTATGAGTGAATGGAAAGCACTAAATATCTCGAAGAAATTTCTGTTTCTTTGCGGCAATTCACAGAGCTGGAAGTAGAATCTTAATAAGACAAATTTCGATCAATCTCCATTGGTTGTGGTAATCATGTGGTAAATTAGTTCATTGTGGTGTATACATTAACAAGGCTAACATCATCGACGTGTGTGTTTTTTGTATGTGTAATTTGTAAATAAGTCATAACGCCTCGTCCACCTGCGCATAAACTGCGTTGAGTCAAACCAACTCCAACAAGTTCTAAAGTTGTTGAGGCATTTCAATGTGTTCCTTTATAAATGGTCGAAACGATACGGGTAGAACACGAGAACACGTACTGCTGTGAACTGATGGTCCAAGCATATAAGTAAAGAGAAAATAAAAATGACAAAATTAATTAAGCTAGCTCAGCAAAAATGAATTTAAATTCTTTTAGAGATTCTAAAATCTCAGAGAAAATTCTTTGAGAATTAAAAGTGGGCTTTCGATAAATTTACTTTCTTTAAAATCCCCAAAAATTGAAATAGCAGATTTAGAAATAAAAGAACTAATTAAGGTGATATTAATATTCATTAAGTTTATTGAAAAAAAAAAAAAAAAAAAAATTCGATTACAACAATAGGGGAAAAAACGTGACACAGAAGTGTCGGATTAAAATACCCCTTGTGAAACTAAAATTTAAGAAGGACAATTCAAATCCTTCAGCAAACAAAATGGTGAATTCGTTCTAGAAGGAATTTCAATAAAAAAAAATAAATCCACGTGTTTCAAAAATTCAAAGCAAACTAAAAATTTAATTCAAATAACGTGAGTAACAAGCAAAATTAACAATGAATAAAAAACAAGCTCTCAGCTTCACTTCACCTCCCGAGGTGATAAAATTAAATTAAATTGATAACTACAAAAAAAAACAGAAATTTAAACTCTACACGCGCTTTCTCTTAAAACGAATATAAATAAAACAAAAACTTACTTAAATTGTGCACAAAATAAGAAGAGAAGTCTGAATACTGATTAAAAATAAATAAAACGAAACAAATGACAAATTGTAAAAGGGCTAAAATGAAAGATCCAAAATTTTACAACTACAACCTCCCGTCACTATTCAGACTCTGCCCTAACGTGGCCTCACGCAACGCGTATATACAAAACAGCTGACTGCGCGCGCTCTGCAACGGCCGCAAACAAACATAAAAATCACCTTATAAGAAGGACATAAGCAAGATAAACTAATGCTAAACTTATAATCAAAGAATAATGAACTAACTAACTGAACAATAAATTATCCAACAAAACTACTAACTTCAAAGTAAAAAGTAAAATTAGTGAGAATTTGCGCGCGTCAAAGCCAAAACATGAACTTAGAAAATACACAGCATAGAGTTTACACAACCGGGGAGACATTTCACAGCAGTACGTACAAATTTTTCTCAAGTTAAGTACATTGACGTTATCAACATCATTTTGTTGACCTAAATAATTCAACAACACATTTGCTGCTTTAGCTAGTTTGTCCTCTTCAGTAATTGGTTCGACCTCATGATTCATGTAGCGTCATCTAGAATTTGGTAACCTGGCTCATTTTGGTCAGAGTCCAACCACTCTTCCAGATTTTCTAGGGTAACGTTTTCAAACTCCACCACGTTTTGCACCGCATTTAAAAGTTGGGCTGGCGATACCTGCTGCATATTCCTCATTTTCGAAGACATAGAAGTGTTTTTAATTCATTGTAGAATAGTGGTTTAATGGCATTCCAACTTGCCGCCGTAGCCTAAATAGCATCTTTAATGGTCCACATCTTACAAAACATTTTCAGGCTACAACCTTGTTCTAGAAGAGATCCCAACATGGATTTCCTAAATTTTCGTTTCAGTGCCTCTATAACGGCCCTGGTCCATAGGCTTGCACTAGCGAGGTACTATTGGATGGCAGATAGTGTACGAAAATTTGACTGTCAGGAGTTTGCAATAAATTTTCATTCAGTTACGAAGGCGCATTATCTAGTACGGGCATTGCCTTTTTGTGGCAAAATTTTAGATTCTACATGTGATTTCGCAAAAGGTGCAAATTCATTAAAAAATCACTGATGAAAAATTTGCTGATTTATCCACGCTTTAGCCTGATTATAGTAACAAGCAGAAAAGTTTGGCTTTACCTTTAAATAATATTGGATTTTTTTTGATTTTCCAATGCACACAGTTTTTGTTTTATGATTTCCACTGGCATTTGCACTAGACATTAGCGTCACCCGTTCCCATTGAACTACATACAACTACTCATAGATAAACTAGTTACTACAACAACTGAAATGATCACACCGGGCTCGCCTGCCGGAAAAGGACGGCTGCCGCTTAAGGTATATCTTTCTCGTTTCAACTCATACGTCCTTATGGCAACTGAAGGGACAGATGCGATAAACGGTTGGTTATATAGGGAATGCCGCAAGAAATTTGAAATTATACTATGTAATTTGATGAAGGAAGTTATAAGTACATAAGTTAGTCGAATATTTTTTACGAATACTTATTTATTTGTTTGTTTTTTTGTTATATTATTTTCTTTTATAATGAAAATCAAAACAAGATATTTAATGGGGCTCTTATATATTAAGATTATAATATTATTATTCAAATACGCGTATAAATACAATAATCATTATTATTACATTACAATAATGGTATCTTGTGATTGGTATAACAGCATCAAGTAATAACACAAAACATTACTTTAAACAAAGATTATGTGTTATAAAATAATAATGTCATACATGATAAAATAAAGTAGTTTTAGTTAGTTTCTGCATAACTCTCTATCCTCAATGTGGCATACTGATTTGATATAAATTTAATAATTTGGAGTTCCTGCAAAATTAACTTTTCCCATTTCCCCCAAACTAATCATCATTCGACATGATTTCTTAGTGTATATAATTACATTTAATTTTAATATTTCTGGTCTCTTGAATGGAAACCTGAAAAATACAATATATGTTAAATAAGTTTATATAGATAAATAAACCTAAATAAATAATTGCCACAAATTTAAATACAATAAATACAAAACAACTCAATTATTGGCTTTAGGTTGGATAAACTTTATTTCAACATCCCAGATAACAATTTAAGGTTAATACAAGCCTTTTTAAACGTTGTTCCGACAAGGGAAAAAGGTTGTCAGCAAGCTTGTATGGCAAGGGTGTAAGCTTACTGCAAGGTTATGACAAGCTTGCTAGTTGACACAGGACAAGGTTTTTCCAAGTAAGGTTACAGGTTAAGCTTGTCTGTAAAAGCATGTGATAAGGTTACCATGGCAAGGTTCCCATAAGCTTGTCTGTAAAACGATATGACAAAGTTGGAATGACAATGTTGAGCCAAGCTTTAGAGAAAGCCTGTACAAACCTTGATAAAAGTTTATAACAATCAAAACAAAATAGGAATTGGATATTAATTCTTCTTTTTCTTGGTTCTAGGTCATAAAAATATAGAAATGTACATTAAGGACGTTTCGTTTTAATTTCAAGAGCTTTTTCAAGATATATGTAAAAATATAAATTATAAATGGTATAATTTTTTTATTTAATAAACAAAACATTGTTTACTATGAATTTGAATTATGATTTATCATTTATTAAACAATTTACTTATAAGTTACACCATTTACAATTTATATTTTTATATGTATACTTGAAAAAGCTTTTGAAATCAAAGTGAAACGTCCTTATTAATGTACATTTCCATATTTTTGACCTAAAACCAAGAAAATGAAAAAATTAATACCCAATTCCTATTTTGTTTTGATTGTTGTAGCTTTTATCAAGGTTTGTATAAGCTTTCTCTAAAGCTTGCTATAGTCAAGGAAAGGAGTTGGGTATATTCTTCTTCATGTGACTTTGAAATTACTAAAATATTTTAAGGAAAGATATAACCAGCAAGCTGAAACCAAAATAAATTTCGTACAAATAAACTTTATGTAACTTCCAAGTGTTTCCAAAAATGTTTTTTACAAAATTATTGCTAAACAAAACTCAGAGAGAATTTTAGTAAATTAGATATAATTTGCGTTCTTTTATTATTTTCGGATGCCGTCCATCGTCTCCTAAAATATTTTATTGTTTTCAAAATCACATCTGTTTGCATCAAGTAAAATTCATTCAAATAAAATTAGAATTTCAGTATTTAATAATAATAAAAAAAAAACTTCTCCATATTTATATATACATATTTAGATTGCGTTTTATATTTATATAGAAACAACACTATAACTATTTTCCGTTGCCATCGTGTTGCCGCGATTCTCTGTATAAAAAAACGACAACTATTAAAAAATAAACAATCCAGAGATGGAAGACAAGGGAAACGGCCAGTTTCCAAGAGTCGACAAGTCGTCGTGGATATTATGAAAGAACTGTTTCCTCATTACTACAAAATACAAACTATCTTATTTTTACTATATTTATGGTTATTAAATAAATACTCACCAAAATAATTTTAAGCATTTCAGTCTTCTGGAAAGGGTTTTTTAAACTTTCCCTGTTAGAGAATGATTTGCCGCAATATTGTCCTCTATGGCTTTTTAGGATGTTTGATGTCAATTCTTAACGTTTCCTTCCATGGGTTGATATCAAATATCGAATCTGTAAATTTTTGTTGGAATTAATTCAATAAATGAACATGGTTTCGGACTTAAAAAACAGGTAATAATTTAATAATATCAATTACTCACCAACTTTTTTTCTCCAGAAGATTTTCAACTATTGATGTTTACTAATGTCATAGAAGCTTCTATATTCGCTGAAAAAGAATTTCATAAGTTATGAAATTGATTCCTCTTAATCCTTATTAGTTACCATATAATGCCTGTTGTATTGTGGCAGTCTGTTGGCCAAACCTAAAACGTATCCATTTTAGTTTCTAAACACTCTGCTATGAAAGAAAAATCTTCTAAGACCTTCCACATTACGCCTGGGTTTAATTTATTTGGTGACGCTCATTACTGTAAACGGTCCTAAAAAATATTTGATAACATTAGAATGATTTCTTGAAATAAGAGATACAAATACATATATATAATATTCTTATTAATTATAACACTAAATTATATGTGTATTTTGAATTTATTAAAAATTCTATTACACTGTCATTAAACTGAAAAAACCTCAAACATTTAATTATTCATAATTCTGAATATATAAAATCAATTATACTACAAGCTATCTAGTTAGCAAATATAAACTATAACTTTTTAAACTAAGTGCATTGGCTTATGCGCTTATGTGTAGAATATTAGGTTAGAATTATATGCAATAGTTGGGCAATTGGGACAGACACAGTTCAATTCATCGGTTAGAATATAAACTATTGATATTCTTGAAGCAACAACGCATATCTAGTAAAAGATAAAAATTAGTAATACTTACTTTGCATGAATGATGTTTAAACTATTATACACTGAAACAGCTCAAACGCGTACAACACAACTGGACACAAAAATAATGGCGGTCGATGACAGAATACGAATGGCGGTTAAACCAAAAAAAATCAATACTCGATAAACGATTGAGCCGAATCACTCCGAAATACACGAAGTCACCGTACCTTGATTATAAACTTTGTCGCAACCTGCATTAACCCAGCATTACCTTTTACTGTTAAGTTTGTCTGGACAAGGTAAAGTTAAGCAAGTGGCAAGCTTATCGTAAGCTTACGTGTTATCTGGGATATATACATATTGAAAAGACAACTTACCTACGGAATTTAATTTGAGTGTTAGGTGCCCACATATTTTGATATCCGTAAGCACAACAATATTGCACTATTTTGTTAATCAGAAATTAAATAACACAAATAAGTTCGAAAGCAACGTCAACACGTGCAACAGACAGAATAAGGGATTCCTTAAAGAGCAATCGCACCCTTCTAACACGCAAGACCGAAAATTTTAAATCTCGCCCTCTTACGTTCGCATTCCAGTAGTTATATACACTTCAATGACCGTTCCTTACTAGATTGGTGACCTACAAAGGATTTTTGCATTACAAGTGTCTTAGAAGGCAAAGAAATCCCGGTCTTATCTGCGTTGTAGACTTGTTCAGGAGTCAGTTGGTGACGTTCAATCAAACGTTTAAATTCGGTAAGGTATAAATCTCAATTTTTTCCTATAAGGATCTAAGTGCCGGATTCCATGAAGAGATTTAAAGCGATGTAGCCATGCTTGTGAAGGGTTTTCAATGTTGATTTATTTATGAAACCACTGCACCTTTTCTAATGGTCCTGACACTGGTTGACCTTCTATTCGTTTTTATTTAAACCATTGATATATATAGCAACATCTAACGTATCAAATGTGGACAATTTGATAGTTTTTGTGGACGTTACTGCCCACTAAGGAATCTGATCTTGAGGCAAACTTGAAAAGTTTATCCTTTTAACGTAAGATATCGCGCACAGTCTATAAACCGATGTTGTAAAATTTTGCTAAGGTAGCTCTGCTTTTCTCTTTACTATGACCCTCAATTAATTTTAATTTATTTTTAATAGACAAAGCTGTCTTACTACGTTTTGCGTCCATATTGTTTATAGGTACATGGGTTATACACTATCAAAGACAAAAGTCTTGACAGAAATAAAGATAGAATCATTGGAGTTTCTTCAGTAATGCAATATTTCTCTGTTTAAATTTGAGTCAAAACTTTTATCTTTCATGGTACATACAACTTATTTTCTTTCTGTAATACCACATAATATACATACACACAAACAGTAAAATTTACATGTAATACACTTAATTTTACTCATTAACTCACCTGTAACAATTATAGGTAACTGTATGGTTAATAATAACACTGTTATAAACATATAACTCAGGAACTCAATCTAGCACATAACACTGTGTAACACTGCGCGGGGTTTCAACAAATTAAAACAACTCAAAAGAAAATATACATGATTTTATTTATACATCACAAAGATAAAAAAAATATTTTAAAAAATTATTTAAGCCATCACATTCCATGGCACGAACGATCCTGGCAAAGGTTCTTCAAACTGAAAAAAAAAAAAAATAAAAAAAATACTATTTTGTTTTCGAGGACAACCATTCCATACTACCTTGTTAGTAATATTATCCTGGCAAGCCATTCTTATTTTAACAGCAGTTGCTGGTGCTGTCAAGCTGAAAGGTGCCTTCGGGAATCCAAATTCTTTTCTCGCCTCCTTGATCGCTTCTCTGCACGCGAAGAAAGCCGAACTTGAAAGAAACAGCGGAGGTTCCCCTACAGCCTGTGAAATAAAATCGATTTTTGGATTTCCTTTACGCAAAAAGAAGTATATCTACTTTAGACGAGTACACAGCTCTGGGATTAGACACGCCTTTCAATAAAGAAACGTTGAAATTCGGCTGGGATGTCTCCGAAACCCGGAATCTTGTACGCACCCGGACCTTTAGTAAACAGGTCACCCTTGGGTGAGTACACCAGTTCTCAAAGCATAAACAAACCGTAGCCTTGCATGAAAGCGCCCTCTATTTGTCCGATGTCAATGGCGGGATTTAAACTCTCTCCTGGAAGATCAAAAATATTTTTAATATCGTCTGATTCGCGTCATCGCCATACCTAAATCCATGACTATGTCCGTTCTTAAGACTTGATGATCTCCTGTTAAGCAGTCTATTTCAACTTCTGTTATGGCGGTGCCGTAGGTGTAATAGTTGAAAGGGGCTCCAGTGTTGGTCTTCGGATTGTAATCCAAATTGGGCGTGGCGTAATAACCAGTTGTTGACAAGCTTATCCGTTCGAGATAGGCCGCTTTCACCCATTCTTCCCAATTTCCTTTGGGATTCTTAGCTATTATTGGCTTTAGACGGGCTCTGATTGTTTCGCAAGCTCTCTGGAAGAACAAAACTAATGAAATAGATGAATTAAAGCAGGCTACTCTCGCACGAATGCCAAGCGATATCGTTATAACACTATTAGCAGTGGGAGAAAAAAAAACGAAGGTGACTTTGGTCCTTCTCTAAACTTCTGGAATATAACCCAGTTGCACATTGTCATGTCTGCGGTTCCTGGCAAAAGGAAGAGGAAACACTAGCTCATGTTCAGTGCTAATGGGACATCTTGGCAAGTATAAAGGTCTTAAGAGCGCATAGCTACTGCTGTGGTTTAGGCAACCCATTTCGCTGAGTGTATTTTAAGTTGCATATTTTTAGTTATTTATTAGTTGTTTTCTTTGCTTAAAACAGCTGATTCGGTTTACCGAGAGTTTTTCACAAATTTTTATGTTTATTTTGTATAAGTTTAGTTAAAGAGTTAATTATATGATTTAATTTAATTAGTGTTAAGTTTTTTTTAAATTAATTCCATTCATTCTATTGTCTATTGTTTGCTTGTGTTGTTTAATGCGGATTCTATTCAATATTGTCGTTGAATTGTAATACGACTGCGTTGTACGATTTGGAGAGAGATTTTCGTAAGAAAAAACAATTGACAAATTGAGTTTGTCAAGACTTCCTTGTTCGACTATTAACGTGAGTAGGCGTATTTTTGCCATATCTTTGTGCCATCTGTAATCATTTTGATATTGTAAATTTCCCATTGTCTTTTTTTAGTCCATCAAGGAATTCATATTGTGATAATATGTTTATATATGAAGTGTGCACATTATAGATATAAGATCAATTATTATTTTTGTTTAGGAAGATACATTTTAGTTTATTTTTTCTCATTATAGTTTAAAGTGTTAATTTTCCGTTATTCAATTTTGCTGTTTCATTTTTATTTATGAATCACCTTGCTTGGGTGAGGAGAAGCATTGTTCTTGCATTTAGTTCTTTTTTGTAAATTTTTAGTAGTTGTCCACATTAGTTTATTTTAATTTGATACCACGTGGGTTAAAATTGAAAGATTTTGGATTATCTTCCTGAACAAACATGGTTTTCAAATATGGCGCCCAAGGAAATTCGCGGTGTCGCATAGGTGGCTGAAATTTGTAATTAAAACTATTGAATTTTTACAAGCAAAATCCTAAACTAGAAAGCCGTGACCATTCTGTCATTTTGTGTCAGAGTGAACATTGTGTTGTCGATTTTCTGTAATTGTCAGTCGTGTTGAGTATATAGGTTATTTTCGTACCACTTTGCAATTATTAGTTGCAAAATATAGCCGCCAAACGCCATCGCGAATTTCCTTAAATTGATAGACAAAACATCAAAGGCGCCGACACTTAGTGAAACTACTGGATAAGGTTTATACTGTACTTTTGCTTTGCATAGAAAATAGCATTGCCCTATTTTAACTTAGAGTCAAGTGTAGTTTTTATTTTAGGCCAGAACCTTCAGTTCAAGGTTTTTTTCTGCACAAGTTCTAATTTAACCCATTTTGAATAATAAATTTGGTTGTTAATTAGCATCATTGGGTTAAAAATTCTGTTCTTTTATTTTAATTTCAAACCTTTTCAATTTTTCGGGTAATTAAGAAAGTGAGATTTCATTCACTCACAATTTACTTTTCGTGGTTAGATTCAAGTTTTAATTCGCGAGGGTAACTCTGAGGTTTGTAGTTTTTTTGCGTTCTTTTAAAATTTTATCCGTTGAGCTAGCTAATTTATTTCTCTTTAATTAAACTAATTAAATTCATTTAATTCAATCAGTACACAGCACTACGTAAGCAATCGCTCTCAAAATTAATTTAATTAAGAATGCAAAACCAGAGAACAATTTTTAAGACAAAAATCTAATTGAACCATAAAATTGCAAAAAGTACGTACCATAACAGCCATACCATTCAGATCAGATCCTGTGCTAGCAGCCGTTGGTGAGGTATTAGGTACCTTATCAGTCGACGTCTCGTTGATATAAATCTTCGCAATGTCGATGCCCAAAGCTTTGCTGGCTACTTGCAGCATTTTAGTGTGAACCCCTTGGCCCATCTCGGTTCCGGCATGACTAATCAATACTGAACCATCGGTGTATACGTGGACTAGAGAACCAGCTTGGTTTAGGAACGGTATGGAGAAGGCTATGCCGAACATCGTTGGCACGATACTAATTCCACGTTTTCTATACCGATTTTGCCTGTAATACGAACGATAATAGCATATTATTTTATACGGAGAGAAAGTGATACTTTTCATGGCGAAAGATAATAAGGAGTAAGCCATATGAAAAGTTCCTTTTTTTCCAAATAAAATATGTTAGCTGTTAACTGGACACTGTCAGCATTGAAATTATTTTTAAGATTACGTTGTATTATTTTTTACGGATGGTTCTATACCTGAAAATCATTATAAATTTCAAACAATGCTTCTATTTTTACATGTGAGCTACTGGCCATTTATATACCTATTGATTGAAATTGAAGAATATAGAGTTGGAAATGCGTTGATAATTTCCGATTAAAAACTGCCTTATTGACTCTTCAACATAAGAAGCTTTTTGATCACAACTTAGTCTGGGATATTCTTGAGAAACTTTTGAGTTGGAATTGGAAAACATTTATATTTATTTTATTTGAGCTCATAGCCATATTGGAATATCCGGTAATGAAATTGCAGATATGTAAATTAGCAAGACTAGGTGGAAATCAGATTGTTTCTAATTTTAAATTATACCATGGTAATTTTAATTATTACATTCACAAGGAAATTATTCAAGATTGGCAAAGATGGTGGAATAACTCTGCCAGATTTAAGGGGCAAAATTATTTCAGAATACAAAATTTTCTTAATTTAAAATTTTAGCATCAAGATATCAAGAAGATCACAGTTATTTTTAATAGATTACGAATAGGTCATTGTGCTGTGAAAGCTCACTTACATAGAACTGGTGTCGTTGACTTCCTCCTATGTCAGTTATGTCAAGAAATGAATAATATTAATCATAAATTATTTCAATGTAGAAAATATGAATTGGAAGAAGAATTTTATTTACTAAATTGATTGGAATTAACTATTTTCCTCCATACAATATTTCTTCTGTGGTCGCTTCTAATAACTTCAAAATTTATATGTTCCTTACAATTATATATCCCGTTCTAATATTGAAATTTGATTTATATAATTTAATTATATAAAGATATGTTCATGGATCGAATAATACAATTTGTATCTAGTTTAAGAAAAGTCCTGAAGCTTTCCTGCGAGGGATAAAAACCAATTTTTCTTACTAGAAGAAGAAATCAGTTGCATACATTGGCAAGCATAAACACATTGATTTACCAGGACGAAAAAGTAATTTATATTTACGAGATGACTAACAAAGTACGGATTTTTTTTTTGCATAACTACATACTTGTACGTACCACATAACTTTTTTATATTTTAATATAACAAACTATTTTTAATCGAAATAAAATGCGACATTAAATTTAATTTCAAAAATATGAAGTGCATAGTCTTAAGTAGGTGTATATGGAGAAATGACGATAACTTCCTAAAAGGAACATTTAGAAAAAATCCAGAAATATGTAACCATTATTTTTGCATGTAGTATAAAGATTAAAAAAAAGAAAAAAATAATTTATAATAAATAAGAACAGGGGTGAGAAAAAATGGTATTTTTTAATCTAACTCTAACTAGCCCGTGCATGCGTCACTGTTCTTTTTTAAACCTAAAATATATGGCTGCTAACAATGAAACGATTGATCTTTGCCCGATTTTGATATCTCTTCTCGTGTCTGAAATATTACAAAAAAAAATCTGTTTTTGGGAGAAACTTTAAGTCTCCATTACATCCCCTAAAATCAAAATACGGAATGCTAAAAAAATACGTGTCAAATAGTTTTCGATGTTGTACATTCCTACCAAATCCGAAAGATACGTTTGAAGAAAAAACATTCAGAATACGTAGCTGTTCCCAAGCGGTTCGAGAACTGTTGATAGTTCGTCTCAAAAACGCAAAGCTACCTCAATAATATACAATGAAGGGTCGCCATTTTGTGTAACGGCAACAGTTACTAATATGTATGGCATTCGTATTTTGAACGCGACCATTGTTTTGAATCGTCTACATTATAAGATTTACCTGTTGTATTCCTTAATATTTTCCTTCCTAATTTCATACTGGGAGGTGCTCATACATTCCTGCCAACATTTTCTCAAAGAACAATTCTCTATCAGTTGACCGTAGTGGGTTCTCCTGCCATCTTCCGTCAGATTTAGGTAGCTCACCTCAGATACATCTTTCTCCAAATACTCAGCGATGTCTCTGATTATATGCTCTCCAGCGAACATCCCTTGTGGTCCACCGAAACCCCTGAAGGCCGTGTGCGAGTGTATGTTCGTTTTGCATAAGTACCCCTTCACAATGATATTCGGGAAGTGGTAGGCGTTGATGATGTGGAACATTGCCCGATCCATCACCTGAGCAAAAAACAATCGTTAGAAGTGGTAACGGTGCAAATTCGTTTAGACTGTTTACGGCAGGCGATAAGTCTATAGAATATCCCGCGTTGCTGTACAATTCCACCTCAACTGCTGTAATTCTGCCGTCGTCTTCGAAAGCGGCTTTGTACTTCGCGTAGAAAGGATGCCTGCCACCGGTGGCCCACATGTCTTCGTCTCGGTCGAGCATTATGCGCACTGGACGACGTGTGCGGTGAGCGACAAAAGCTGCCGGAACTGCTATTAACGCTGCTTTGGATTCTTTCCCACCGAATCCACCTCCGATGCGTTTAACCCTGGTGACCACGCGATTTTGGTGAATACGAGGACGTGAGCAACTAACGTCTGGATGTGATATTTAAAGTTCAGTTCAAATAAGAATACGTCACAATTTAATAGTAGTGATTGAAAGCGCAAAGAGGATGGACCAGAATGTTGCTTTACTAAACAGCTCAATGAACCATATTCAAATTTCCCGCAATTATTTTTAGTAACTTCAACATTAAAGCATGAAGTTACCTACGATTTTGTATTAGATTAATAGTTATTTGAAACCTTAAGTTGAAGTTACTAAATATAATTGCGGGAAATTTGAATTTGGTTTACTGGGAGGGTATTTAATTGAACTGGGCCACTAATAGGTTTCCTATGCGAAAATTTGCAAATTTCGATAAAATAGTGAATAAAGAGCTGAAAAATGATTAAGATGATATATCTAATACCACAGATAATCCACTTTATGGTGGTTTTTGGGTGCTTGTAATATATACCATAGTACAAATATATTATACCTCGTCTCAAAATTAGGAGTAATTTAAATCAGTCGCGCCAAAAAGAAGTCTTTTAATTGGCTTTCACATAATTTTGTTTATGTTATGAATCGTAATACTTTTCTTAGACTTAAGGTTGTATCTGGATTTAATCACTATTTATGTATTTAGGATTTTTACTAGTGAAAGGTTGGTTACAATAAGAGAAGAAGATCAAGAGTGTGTGTTCCACGTTGTATGTAACGGTTAGATGTAGTCTTTGATATAGTTTTAATATATGTTTGGTATATTACAATAAATTGTATATCACAGTGTCGTGTATTCTTCACAAAATAAATAAAACAACAGTTTACATATTAAAATAAAAAGTTTGTTCGCGTCGCATGAACTATTTACACTATTATGCACTTTAAGAATTTTTGTGTTCACGTCGCAGGTGGAAAGTGGACTTGCCTCGAAGCGAGTGCGAAAAGTTTAAGCAGTTGAACCAGTTGAACCTTTGATTTAATTGTCATTTGTCAACGGCTGTCAGACAAATATAGGTTATCGAATGAGTAAATTAACTTCCAAAAATGAAGAAAGTAAAGAAATCACGTGAAATAAGCTCGTATTCACGAAATGAAATTGCCAATGTTTAACCGTATTGAAAATAACATTGTTTATTTAGAAGGTCTATTATTATATATAATGTGGTATTTTATGATATACAATTGTCCGCGGAGGCAGATAGGTATTGCGACGCGGGCTTCAAAAATGTATATAGTAATATAAACAGATCAATAGTATATTGTAATTTAAGTATGTATTTATAAAACATGTCAATATTAACAGAGTTGTGCAAACTTTCCTTGGGGACAAAATCAGATAAGGCCGGCGAACAAACGGGCCACCTTGCGATGTATTCGTATTTTATATCACTACATATTTAGATAAAATAATTTTTTTTTTAACATTTTATAGAAAGACAGGCACGTTGTATCTCTTTGCAACTTTACGGTTCACCTGCCTTTATGAATACATGAAGTTGGAGCGCACGTCTGAATACTTACCTGCCGCGCCGGAAAATTTCCCCAACTGTATTTATGATTGTATTATTCTGGTCTTCTAAGGCTGAATCACAAAATAAGTTTGTTCGCGTCGCATGAACTATTTGCACTATTATGCACTTTTTAGAACTTTTGTGTGCAAAAGTGCATAAAGGTGCAAATAGTTCATGCGACGCGAACAAACTAACTAACGATACGACACAACCTCGCATTTTTTTTTTACTTTCTCTATAAATTGATGAATTAAAATTGTGCATTCAAACTTGTCAAGTGCGCGAAATGTTCGAATTTGTGTTTACGTGGCTTACTTTGAACTTTTGGCACTAAAAAGTTTTTTTTTTTTAGTTTTAGCTGCACCAAATTCAACTTAAGTACACCCTAGTTCATGCGACGCGCACAAACTTAAAATATTCCGAAAATCGTCATCATGTCATTGTCAAAAGCGAGTTGTCAACCAAAAACATGTTTCCTTATATCATTTACTGCATATTTTGATAGTTTATATGTAGATAAAAATACAGGTTAATAGAGAGTAAACTACTTTTGAAGATCCCTTATTAAAAGAATCCCTTTTTTCCTGACATGTGCGCTTGCGGATATAAATTAAATTAAATTGAAGGGTATGTCGTTATTTTAAATACAATTATTTGTATTCAATTTAAATAAGGGAACGCAGAATTTTATTTAAGTTACCTTTATTTTGGCAGCATAATTTCAGAGTTACCAACGGTAGCAATTTTTCGCCAAAGTGGCGACTTTTTTCGAATACATACGACTTAATTTTAAGTTTACGATTGGCGTCCAAATCATATAAATTTTCTATTGTGGCGCGGCTATTTTTAAATTTAAAAAATAAAAAAGAGGCAGATGGCGCCATTCCTAAATCTCGAGACTGCTCCTAGAGGACGCTAGTATACGGTGCGTCAATTCGCAATGGAAATTTCTAGCGCAATCCGCGCGTACCTTCAGAAAGCATAAAGCATGTAGATTTCTTCTCGAAAAAGATCCACACGTGAGTAGGGGTCAATCAGTCTATATCTATATAGGATGATTCCGTGATGGTTGTTGGGCAAAATTCAAAGTTAAATTCTTACAATCAGTTTGGTAAGACATTTGTACGTAGTGCTGTGGCAACCCGCGTTACCGCTGAGTGTATTTTAAGTTGCCTAATTTGTCATGATTTTCCGTTTGCTCGAATCTTTATCGAGAAATTTCCACAATAATGTTTAGTTTGTATAATTTTAGTTAAGAGTTAATTGTTTGATTTATTTAATTAAGAAGTTTTTTTTAAAATTAATTTCACTCTTTAAGATGTCTTTTATTTGCTCATGTTGTTTAGCACCTTTTCTACTAGATTTTATCGCTGATTCGCACAACTGCGTTGCGCGTGGTATGAAAAACGACTGTAGCATTTTGTGAAGCAGTTCCTTGGTAGATATTAGAGTGAGTACTTGTATTTTTGAATCTTTGCTGCCATTTTGTTAATTCATTTGATATTTTAATTCGTATAATTTGTTTTATTCTGTCCATCAAGGAATTCGCATAATAATAATTGTTAATATATTGATGTGTGCACACTATAGATATAAGATCATTTATTATTTTTGTGCAGGAAGATTATATTTTATAGAATTAATTTTTCCGTTTTTTCATTTTGCTGTTTTGTTTTAAATTATTAATCACCTCGGGTTGGGTGAATTAAAACATTGTTCTTGCTTTTAGTTTTAATTTTTATAATTTCTAGTGTTCCACGAATTTATTTTATTTTAATTTGAAACCACGTGGATTGTTTTGAAAAAAAGAATTATCTTCCTGAACTAACTAATCTTTTGTTTTGTATAGGAAATGGCATTGTCCTATTGTAATTTACAATCACGTGCAGTTTTTAGATTTAGGCCAGAACCCTCTGTTCACGGTTTTTTTTTTCTGCACAAATTGTATTTAACTTTTTTTTTTCTTTTTTTTTTAAATAATAAATTTTGATTGTCAATTAACGTCGTTGAGTTAAAAATTCTGTTCTTTATTTTACATTAAACCTTTCAATTTTTGGGTATTTAATGAAAGTCAGATTTCTTTCACCCACAATTTACTTGTCGTGGATAGATTCAAGTTTTAATTCGCGAGGGTAACTCTGAGATTATTTGTTCTTTTGCGCCTTTTAAAAATTTTATCCGTTGAGCTAGCTAATTTAATTTTTCCTTTTTCATTTTTTAAAGTTCATTTTGCATTTACAAATTCAGTCTGTACACAGCAGTAGGTACCATCTTTAGCAAATTAAATGCGAATTTTAGTTCAAGAAATCCTCGATTATTAATGTAGTCGAAGCTACAGCACACTAAAATAGTAATTGCATAAAGATTGCATAAATAACGAAGATTTGCGGAGCTTCAATTCGCATTTAATTTGTTAAAGATGGTACATACTACCCTGTTCCGTGTTAATATCCAACTGAATACTTACGCTAATTTCCGAAGGATGCTGCGTGCTCGAAAATATCTCAAGCTCATCCTCCTCCTTAGGAACGACCACAACGGCTTGCGTCTCGAAATAAAAGTGTTCCTGTCACCCATCCTGCATTCTCCTTCGACGATATGCTTAGCGGTCTTAAAGGCACCTTCTGGATCTCCAGCTTTGACGATATTTGGCGGCGTCCCGTGGAAAGACTTGTGCTTTATAGCATCCTCTATGGTCACGATTATCGGTTCTAACTCCTTATAGGCGACCTTGACTTTCCTAGCTGCCGCTTGCGCTATAAGTTGATCATCGGCAGCTACGATGCCTACAATTTGACCTTGAGCCGTCACTTTCGTCGACGCGAATACCTCTTCGTCGTGGACGATGCTACCTACGTCGTTGTGCTTCAAGTCTTTAGCGCAGAAAAAGTGATGAACACCTTCCATCGATAAAGCTTCGGAAGGATCTATCGATAGTATTTGGGCGTGAGCTTTGGTGCTGTATACGAAAGCGAGGTAAAGCTCTCTGTCATACTTTGGGATATCGTCACAATATGCAGCTTCGCCGCTGGCTTGTTTGAAAGCAGAAGCGTGAACGACAGGGCGACCCACTGGGTCGCATTTGCATCCGCTCTGTTTGACTTGGAAGTATTGCGAGCTCTTAAATTCCCTCGATGGAAAAGGGGTGATTCCGCTGAGGTGTCTAGAGTCTACTGCCACATTTAATTCCTGACAAGTTTGCAGGAAAAATCGCAAGAAGAAGCTCAAAGTTAAAGACCTGCGGTACGTGATCATACCACCTGGAGCGCTGGGTGACAAAGGTAGATCCTCAATAAGGCAAGAGTAGGCCTTCTCCAGCAATTCCTCGTTCCACGGTATTCCGACCAACTCCTCTGATGCTCTAGAGCTCATAACAGTCGTTGGAGCCATGCCACCGAAGGCACACTTGAATGTCTTTATGCAACCAGTAGACTGATCGATTACCACGTTGAAAGCAGCATTAACTATTGCTATGTCATCCTCTCTCCTCCTAGCTTGCTTGTAGGCCCTGAAATATTGATTCTCCACGGTGTAAGGTATAAATATTGAAATCAACACCTCGTTTTCCTTGATAACATTTCTCCTGTATCCAGTGAAGAATTTCGAATTCAATATGACGAATCTCTTAGCATTTTCAACGCTGGCGACCTCTAAAGTAGCATTTGCCGCCATCAAAATCGGCACCATATCCGAGATGGGACTCCCGGTCATTATATTCCCACCCAGAGCGGCAACGTTTCGAATTTGTTTCCCGGCGAACCAATTTAGCATCTCGACAATTGCTGCGAATATCTTAGTCTTCGACGAATCCACATTTCTTATTTGCGCTCGTAAAGATTCTTCGATTTCTTGCAAGGTGACAGCTGCCCCAAACCTAATACCATCTTCTTCCACCCTTACAATATTCAATTCTTCGACTCGGTTGGGTTGGATGAGGACTGGATACTCCAAACGCTTGAATTTCACTTCGACACCCACTTCTGTGTTACCGACGATTATTTTGGCGTGCGGGAACTTGGATTTCAATTCTAAAAGTGTTCGCAGATCTACGGGACGATACCAGTCAACTTTACCGGTCTTAAATTCCAAATGTTCCTCATCCAAGTCGGCGCTCGTCTTCAAAGCGGTGGGAATATCGGTTCCTGGGACGGATGGTGTGGCGCGAATTCGGTCTTGTCGAATAAAATTTCTTCTGGCGGGGGATTATTTCGGCAGCAAGCTCTTCCCATGGCACAGCCATTTGTTTTTACCGTTGGTAAGTTGGCCGTTTCGTTGTGTTGTCTCCCATTCTTCCGTGAACGTTCTGTAGCTTTCTAAAATCGGACGATAGCCTGTGCATCGGCACAGATTGCCTTGGAAAGCTAGTTCGATGTCGTGCATCGTAGGTCTTCCGATGTTACGGAGTAAAGTGTACATGGACATGACTATGCCTGGAGTGCAAAATCCGCATTGGGATCCGTGCGCTTTAGCTATCCTTTCCTGTACCGGATGGAGTTTAGTCTTTGTAGAGCCTATACCCTCTATGGTGGTAACAGATAATCCATGCATGCTGCAAACTGGGGCTAAGCAAGCGTTGACTGCTAGGTGACTATAGGTATTGTTAAAGGAAATAACATTCAAAATAGTACTTCAATAGTTACAAAATAAAAGGTAACTTGGTTTGAACAATTATATAACCCCACTGTACATAGGGTGATTCACGGAACCTGCCCATTAAAACGTCTTTACTTTGTAATGATATCACGATTTTGACACTTTGGGGTTAAACATAGTTAGCCACGATATATTTAGAAAAATTAGCGAATAAAGAAATTATTACTGCTATTACTAAATAACAGTACAATAAGAAACAACCAAATAATTATCAGTTGAATTAAAAATATCGCAGAAATCATCAATCTGTAAGGATAATGTTTAATTATTCTCAATTACTCGCAACAACCATCAAGATCAATGAATGACAAGTGTCTCTTCTTGTTTTATCTCTTCATTGGCCTATTTTTGTGGTCACTAGGATTTCGGAATAGAAGGTCCTGTATACTGCACTCCAAACGTCTCTGTTTTCCGCCAGGGATCGATTTTTTTTACCACAGGCGCTGTGGGCTTCGGTGCTATTGTGCGATACATCTTATGTTACGAAATTACACGAAGTAGAGTCCGTTACAAAAGAAAATGTATATGTCGTCACCAAGGGACCAGATGGCGTGTTTCCAAGATTACTACAGGAGGCAATTGGAGACATAATGGGGCCCCTCTTGGAGATATTTAGAGCTAGCCGTACGTTGGGCTACATTCCCAAGGCTTGGAGAGATACTAGGTTTGTGTTCATTCCGAAACCTGGAAAGGACACATACTACCATCCGAAATCATTCAGACCAATTAGTCTCACATCTTTTATGCTGAAGACTATGGAAAAAATTATACACCTAAACATTACAGAAGGAGCACTTGCTAGATATCCTCTGCATCCCCTGCAATGGTCATACCAAAGGGGCAAATCGGGAGACGCTGCCCTGCATACTTTGGTGGAAGGACTCGAAAGGAGCCTACATCAAAAGGAAGTTGCCCTTGCAGTATTTTTAGACATCGAGGGCGCCTTCGATAACACATCAACGCCCTCAATCAACCGATCTTTAATGAAACGGAACATTGATCACACGACTAGCAGATGGGTTGACTGCATGCTAAGAGGCAGAGTGGTCTATGTCAATATGCTAGACAAAAATATCGCCATGAGGACCACCAGACGGTGTCCTCAAGGGGGAGTATTGTCACCAGTGTTATGGAGCTTGGTCGTGGATGATCTCGTCAGATCATTAAACGACAAAGGAGTATGGACGCAGGGGTATGCTGATGACATTATCATCGTAGCTAGGGGAAAGTTCCCAGGCGTGGTGGCGGGCGTCATGCGTAATGCACTGCGAATGGTGGAGGAATGGTACCTTTCACAAGGACTCTCAGTTAATCCACAAAAAACAAAGTTGGTTGCCTTTACCAACATGAGGAAACTCGATGACCTAGGCGGCGTTAGACTGTTTGGGCAGGAGTTACAATTAACCAAGGAAGTAAAGTATCTGGGTGTTACCCTTGATGCGAAAGTGAGCTGGAAAAATCACTTAGTCAAAACAACAACCAGGGCTACGCAACTATTCTGGCGCTGCAGGAGGGTTGCTGGCAAAACCTGGGGATTAAACCCGAGGGTGATCCATTGGCTATATACTGCCGTGATAAGACCAGCAATAACATAGGGGACAGTAGTCTGGTGGAGGAGGGCAAAAGTGTCCTCCGCCTTCAGAGACAGACGTTGCTGGGTATCACTGGTGCAATTAACAGCACAGGGGCCGCCTCTTTGGAGACTATTGTGGGCCTCCCCCCGCTAGAGCCTTATGTGAGAGCGGACGCAATGAATGCGATCCTCAGACTGAAAGCCAACAACCTGTGGCATCCCAACTTCAGAGTGGGAGGGCACGCTTGTACTACGGGCACGATGCTGGACGGGCCATTGTTGGAAATGCCCACGGACAGCATGGCACCCGAAATTATCTTCACTGAAAAGGTGAAAATCTCCATACCGAACAGAGACCAGGCACGCAGTGAGATCGCTGTTAATGATAACTGGTTCACGGTCGGATCCAAATCCAGCCAAGGTACAGGAGCCGGTATTTGTGAGCCCAGTCCTAATCAAAGGATATCTAGAAGCCCGGGGAAACATACAACGGTCTTCCAGGCAGACGTATCCGCCCTTGCAGTCTGTGCAGAAATGATTGCAAAAGGGGGCTGCATGAGGAGGAAAATTAATATAATTACTGTCAGCCAGGCTGTTATTAAGGCAGTCTCGAACCCAGTAACTAGGTCAAAACTAGTTAGAGACTGCAAACTATCCCTCAATACACTGGCATGAGACAACACGGTGTCTCTGATTTGGGTGCCGGGACATGAGGATGTAAAGGGCAACGTAATAGCCGATGAACTAGCCAAGGAGGGCTCTAAGAGACACTTCATGGGTCCAGAGCCCGTATGTGGGATCACTAAGGATTCCGCAAGAAGGGAGATCTGGACCTGGTTAGATAAAGAAAGTACAAAGAAATGGAGGTCGACTGAAGGTCAACTCCATACCAAAACGCTGATAGGGGATGGGGATGGTAGTTTCTCTGATAACCTACTTAGGCGCAGTAAGAAAGAAGTTAAGACCATTACTGGGTTGGTAACTGGACACTGTCCCCTGAAAAAGCATCTATACAACACAGGCCGAGTAAGCGAACCGTGGTGTAGAAGATGCGAACTCCAGGAGGAAACGAGTTTACATGTAATCTGCAAATGTGAGGAACTTAAGGTACTTAGGCAGAAGTACTTCGGGAGAGATCTATTGGAGCCCTCGAAGGTCCTCAAGTTTCCACTGGGCAAGATACTGGGCTTTATAGAGAACACCAAGCTGCTGGAGTGGAAATAAGAGAATCAATAGGGATGGTACAATGAGTACCTTGCTCAAGTGCCCGGTCATCAATGCCCACCCTAACTTGAATGAATGAATGAATGAAAGTGTCGTCACCAAAACCTGCGCGAAGCCTGACATCAATTACGTTCCGCTATCGGCTACCACTGCCTATTACCCTAGCAACAAGGCTTCAGCTACCAATCCATTGCGCATGTGACGTCATGTGCCATTCTATATCGCAACGGACTCTACTTCCATAATTGTCATAGCCACCTCGGTGACGTATGCACGAGCCGCGCCTAGCTAAGTCATCTGGTACTAAAATAATGAAATAACACTAAAAGTTTTTTTTTTTTTTTCAAAACTTGAAAAGTTCTGAAGGCCAGTGGAAATAAAAACTTGCCCACATTTTATTTTGCGTCTTGCTTCTAATGGTCACTTGGTACCCTGACGTTTACATCAAAATAATAAATTCCCTATTTCCCCAAATTTTAAAATCACAATTGTTAATTTACACCGACAGTTTAAGCTTAGTTCAATTTTAAATTTAAATTAAACCGAACTTAACATGTCCCCTAATACCCAAATTTAAATTTCCCGCCAATTATTAGTGAATTCAACGTAAAAACATTAAAATAACTATTAATATGGTACAAAATAGTAGGTAATTTTATGTTTTAAGGTTGAAGTTACTAAGAATAATTGCGGGAAATTTAAATTTGGCTATTAGGTCGGTGCACACGGTATTACTCATATAACATTAAAAAAGGATACATCACTTTATCACGTTGTCTGTCATATCTGGAAACCATTACAGTGCAAGCACCGCACCCACCTTCTGCACAACCCAATTTGGTACCACATAACCTCACTATATGTATGAATGTTAAGAAAAATCCGAAACAATACTAATTTGAAAAACATTATTTTTTTAATAAATTTGAAATAAAGGATACATTTGTTTCTTAAATAATATAAAAGCGTCCATTCCGGATTAACGTCATCCTCGACTACCTAAAAATTACAATAATGATATCTAAGCATCAACGTTCATTTTCTGTAATGTTTAAATAATAAAAATACTTACACAAGCGCTTAAGTTTAAAAATGCCCCATATTACATAGGTAGCTTCCTTATTTTCTTTATATTCCGAAATAACGAACGCCACTGGGTGGTACATCAAAGATAAAAGTCTTGATTCAAGTTTGACATAAATAGAGCTAGAATCATTGAAATTTCTTCGGTATTTTTCTTTAATTGTGAGTCAAGACTTTTGTCTTCGATAGTACATATTTATTTGAATTTTTACAATATGATTTAAATGTTATCCATTATAGTATTGTAATGTATTTGCGATAAAAAAGTGGTTAGCAAGCATAATATCCTCAAAATACAGATTTACACATCTACATTTTATAATAACAATTGATAAGATAAGTCTGCTGTTTTATTAATCAAATTGCAACAGGTTTAATGTTACAAATGCTCCCATATAAGTCACATTTCTATAAATTTGATCTACAGACATTGTATTTAGCTTAACTTTCATATTTCAGGCCTATTTTCATCAAATTTATTGTAACATAAGATCAGTATAATCTCTCATTAAATTTTCCAGTAAATAACATTTGACTACTGATAATAATGTTACGTTCTTTGATAAGATTTGGATTTAATAATATAGGTATGTCTGGTAGTAGCAATTTATTTTGAAATCTTTTAGAAGGAGAAAGCTATTATTTGAAGATTTAGTAAATCAATTAAAGAATGTTTTCGACTCGAGCACATGTTTGTCGATAATTACTTATGTGTCAATGTCTGACGTTGTCTAAATTATCTCTTTTATTGCGCAATTTACAATAGAGTAATAACCTGGTATCTGGTATGATTATAATTTATAATATTCATATTCACACATGTGAGCGTATTAAGAAACAGGTTTAAAAAAAAATTAGCTTGAGTAATAAATGCATGTATGATGCGTAAGTACGGATTTATTTCTCAATACTTCTAGTGTTGTAAATAGATCCTAACAGATAAGTTTTTGTAAATTTAAAAGTTAACCACGCCCCTTTTAAATTAAAAATGACACTTTCCTTTTATTTTCAAATAATGCACCTCCGTGCGACAAACAAGGCTTTTATTTTTTGGTACTGATAGGAGGTTCAAATCATGTGATTTTGACATTTTGACAACTTAAAAAATGGTAATGCGCAATTGAAAATTAACATGCTTAAAATTTGGTTATACATACCTTTTTACCGTTAACATAGAACTGTAAAACCGAACTCGTTTTCATTGTTATCACTTATTAGCATGCGTATAATGCACAGTTTATATTAAAACTAAATGGTGGTGGCGTTTTACTCCCGTTTTAACTTAATTATAATTAATAATGCGAGATCGCCTCTACTTCGCAGACTAGTGATTTGAACTGATTCTTCGCCTATCAGAATACTTATTATGGTTTGTATTGATATGACCCGTGTTAAGAAGCAGTATGTAAGAGTTAATTGTTTATGAAGTACTTTGAAGATACAAATCGAGAAAAATAGCCTGCTACGCAAGAGATGAGTATAATATCGCGAAAGTCACATGCGTATTTGCGAAGATATCTAGGCAAATATATATACACAGTGTCTCATCAAATGCGCTCATTGGAATTTTACAAATTTCTAATAGGATTCGATTTTGAAGCTCGCACGTTAGTAACGTGTGTATGTTATCTCCGGTCATGGCTGAATGTGATTTATTTATGAAAAATATTTTCGAGGATATGTCTAGCGTTGGAATTATCATCGGTGATAGCGCCACTTAAAACCGATAAAATTTTTTTATAGATTTTACCGAGTGGTACTATATCGTTGATTAATCGTATTAGTACATAGTTTGTTCTTTTTAGCGGAACTTTTGCTGCACATGTTCAATTAGTGTACATTGAACTGTTCTTTTTAGTCAGTCAATCATGTATTTTCTCTCTTGATATGCGAAAATGCATAATAAAATCAATGTTATTATAATTGTAAACAATATTTTCTATATAGATTGATATATCTTTGCGTTATATTTTTTGAACAAGCCAAAAATTGAATGAAGAATTTGTAAAGAATTGTGATCATTGGTTAACGGCTTTTGAAGTTCTATCAAGCTTGAACATTTTAAACTACTCACAACGAAAACCAAGATTCATTCAAATGAGCAACTTTATTTCAACTAATGACATATATTTTATACAATTAATAATTTATAATTCTATATACTGTCTGCTACACATCTAAATCACACATCAACACTTTTTTGCTTCATTTCTTCGTCAACTTCCTTCTCTAACGCGGTTCCTTGGTATATAGCCTGCTGTTGTAACAGCCTCTGCAATCTCAGCATCTCAAATCGCGTCTTTGAATAGTTATAACGACACTGTGTCCAATATCCTATTGTTACAACTGTAAACACTGCCATGCCGCAATGCGAGGCCATCATAGGTTTGCTGGTTAACATAAAATAGAATAATCCGCCCCCTAAGCCACTTGAAATCCCATACAGGAAACTGTTGCGAAAACATGGTATTTTAGTGATATCCTGGCCAAAAATAATGATCGCCTAAAAATTATTTTGTTTTTCAGTAAATTACTAAATTCCACACTTTTTTTGTATTACATAATATTATCTGTAATTTAATAAAACCTCTCTTTCATTTATGGTTTTTCATATGTTTTAATTATGGCATAATTAATTACAGGTACTTTGCTATATGTAATGCGTCCCGCTTTTTAAAATATTAATATCTTGAAAACTCTTTAATATAATACCTTATACCTATAATTTTCGTATATGTATGTTTAAATAAATCATAAAATAATTAAAAAAAACTAAAGGAGTATATACAATTATTTTATATTTAGAATTTTAACTATTTTAAACATTTAGCGACATCTATATGTCCCATTACAATGATGATATTGAAGGTAACCAAAATTGTTGTTATTTTGCGTTGTGAAGGGAAACATTTACTTTTAAATATATATTATGACTTACTTTGTCGTCGCTTGCCATGGCTGATGTTCTTAAATTTTATTCCTTGGTATATATGTATTTTTAAATCTTGAGCGTGTAAATAAACATTCATCTATCGTAATTTGCGCATAACCTAATATTTGTCCAAGCGACATCTGTCAGATTTAAGTTTAAGCGAATCAAAGTAGAAATCTCTAATGACTAGTTAGTTAAAATTTAATAAACGGAATTAAATCTTTATATAGTTTTTATAGCACTACTATTATTAAAATAAGTCCATATCTTTTTATTTGGTTATATAACAATGCATTTTGTCAGTTATTTTTATTATAAATTTAATTATTTATTTTGTGAAGATAGATGTCGCTGTAAATATGAATTAATTAATTTGTATTTATTATTATTATTCATAGGAGGGGATCGCCTTTCCGCATTAATTCAGTTTCATTAGTAATTCCACCACCCGTCTCGTCCTATTCTTCCCACTTCCTATAATACTCAAACATAACATCCTGTGTACGGACATCTAGTTTCCAATTTACCAAAGTAACTACCGTTCGATTAGTCAATTCGGATTTCCCGCTGAACCATCCATTCCAGCCCGTCTTCAGTCGACGTTAGGAAGGCCCGGCCTGAGCAACCGCAGGAATTTCGACCCAGTTTTTGTTGTGATTGTGACATTTCGTGACGTCCGTGAGCCGAATAAATGTTCCCGTTACGTTTTTCTACCACCAGCGTTGTTTTCTTTGTGCAAAACGTTAGGTAATTTCAAATCGTTGCTTGCTATCGCTTCGCTGCTTCAACATCGTCGATTCTCCGTTTCTAACGCCCGCTATATATGCGTATAGAATTACCTCACGCACCGTTATGGGAATCGCAGACGATGCGTTTCTAATTTGCGTAAGTTTCTTCTTTTACAGTTCAAAATAACGGCGAAGATGATGGAACATAGGACGCTGATGGATCCGTACGAGCAGCAATTACTCAAAGTTTTTGACAGTTACGACTACGACAACAAGGGCAGCTTAGATAGGGATGGATTAACGCAACTCTGCCAGAATTTACAGCTGGAAGAACGGGGAAACGAGCTGATAAAATGCCTGTTGAATGACTCGAAGCACAATCGGGCTACATTTACTGAATTCAAAGATGCTTTGCTAGCTCTGTTGGGAAACATACAAAATTCTGAGAATAACACTGAAATTGATGCTTCACCAGAACGAGAAGTGTCTCCGAAGTTTGTTTATGGCTCCAAAAAGTATGGAAGACGCTCAAGACCTAGAAGCGATGAAATTTCCCCAATTAAGGAACGTATCGACATTAAATACCCAAATAAAACAATGAACAATGTCTCGGTGCAACGATCGAACTCTCAAAGTGAAGTGACATATTCAAAAAAACGAAAAACCAATGGCAATCTAAAAAGATGCACTTCATTTCCCGGCACCTGTGAGGACACATTCGTGCCTCCGAACAATTTTGGCAATCAAGAATTTGTTTGCAATGAGAATATGTTACGTGAAGCTTGGAGAAAATTAGGTGTCGGCGAAGATGGCAATCTGAACCAGACAGAACTGATTTTAGTGTGTGACGCGATCGGTTTGCGCGAATTAGCGAACAGTGTTATAAGACGACTTCCGAAATGTCTAAGTGATATCGATTACCGCATTAGTTTTCACGAATTGTTAGAGGTGCTTCAGCAAGATGAGACGTGGGTGGATATATTGAATGGTGTGCCGAAGAATTGTGAGGAAACTCTGAATATTTCGTGTGTTTCGGACGATTCCCTCTTTTTAAATTCGAAGAGCGTTCAATACATCACTTTAGGACCTAAAGGTAGGAAATTGCAAAAATATTGTTGACTTAAAATTAAATAAAGACAACTTATTACATTATACAAAATGAAAAAAGAAATAAGTAAATAACGGCCAAAAATCTAAAAAAAAAAGTGAAAGATTTAAGTGTCATAAATTGTGTATTGTTCTTTGCTCTAAACATAAACAAATTGCATAACTAGATTGGCCAGATTACTGAATTTGGAAGAGGAAAAGATAGAAAGCTCTCAGAATCATATTTTCCAAGTTTTCAGAAATATCTCAGAAAATATCCAACATACAGGTTAAAAAATTTATCAGAAATGGTCCAACACATCTTCGTACTGCTTATTACTAAATATTGCCAGGATGTTGCAAATGATCTGAACACTGAAAGGTGGTTGCATTTTGGCAATTTTTTCTTTGATAAATGCGAGAAAAGCGTAACCACACCGATCGATATAGGGATTGTGTATTTGACCTTAAATATCATTCAATTGAATTTCGTTGCAAATCCCGGGTTTTTGTAAACAATTCTGTTTGTATTCGTATCTTATCTGCTTGATGAAATTGTACATATTTGCGTGTAATTGTATAGACTACAAGTTAAATTTCATTATTACATTGCTTCTATAGTCTGTTTCAAAATAAACTTAATTAAAGTCAGCGGTCATGTGGATTGATATTATAAATGAATAGAAGCCCTATTAAATATATTATTTGGCTACTATATTTACGTTTTCAAATTTTTCAAACACATTTAATTGAAACCGTTAGTAATAGATTTCAGCAATAGATTTTTTCAGTAAAATCGACTCTAAATATACTACAATCACATTATGTAAATAAAATAAGTTCACCGAGAATTTCAATAAGTCGAAAACACAATATTCTTACAAATGAACGAAGTTTCTAACAGTTCCAAACCGTCCCAAACAAAATTAAGCTATAGTCTGGTTCACGTTGAGAAGGAAGTATTACTCTTATGGAGATGGTACCCAACGATGCCAAATCTACTTAAATATCTAATTTTTCGTATGTTGTCGCGCTGAACAACTTCACGAATTTCATGTTGGCGCTTAATAAATGTCAATTTGTAAATTTTGTTTGTATTTATTGGTTATATTCCACTGTGTTCCATTAGTATGAAAATCGATAGAATAATATTGATTGTATTATTATTTATTCCACATCAAAATACACATACAAATAAGGTGTTCTGTTTCCTGTTCCTGTCTTTACTTTCAGGAAAACATACATAGATGTATATGTTATAATAAATTTACAAATATTTACAGAGGCATGCTTATAACAAATTGTGTATGATTAACTTATATCAGATAACCAATATGAAGATGATGAGATAAATGTTAAATTAGTAATAAACTCTTTGGGTTCATCGTTGAATTTCCACATGACTTCTTAAACTAAAATGGCTAAACTTAAAACCACACTGTGCTAGATATTATATAATTATTATACCTTTGATAACATGTTTAAAGAGGTTTTTCCAATTATCGATAGAAACAGTGTCATATCTTCGCTGGATAAGCAGAGGCATATCTTAGCACTCAGAACGAAGCCACTTTTGTTGCCACTATCAACTAATGCATAATGTTGGCTATTACCTATTGATGCTCTTAGATCTTGCAAAAATGCTCGTCTAGATGTATTAGCTGTACGATTTATCAGTGAAAATAATGTTTCTCCCTTCGCTGTGATATCTTCTAATAGTGCGTTAATAATCCTATGCTATCTTATAATACCATCGGGGTCCATCAACATCTCTTTCAAATAATCCCAAATATAAAACCGATGTCTATTAAGAACCTGTAGAACGTACTTGTCGAAAAATTAGGTAAATCTTTGGTGTTTTCTGCAGCTAATATGATATGCATCGCGGATGCAATATTTCTTAGAATAAAGCTGTGAATTTTACACTCTAACAAGTGCTTGGATGTGTTCATCATACACTTGCAAACGAGAATTAATGCGGATACTGGCATTCCTTTCGCATTCGCTTGTAAGATTTCATGAATTAATTCATCTTTTTGTTATATGTAATTATAACTTCTGTTGACGGTTATAGTAGTTTTTATAAACCCAGACTAGTTTAAAATTAACAGGTAATGTTAGGGGAAAAAAATGTAAGTGACACAAAAAGATATTCGAAATCGAGAAATGACAGGAACAGGAAACAGCGAATAATGCAGATATTATTATTACCGACAGCCATCAAATAAATCTGGCAACAATCCCCGTGATAGAAAGAGATAGACCCATATGGATAGGTATAAAATGAAAAAGGATGCATATAGTTCATAAGAATAATACTTCTTTTAAAACTTGAACTAGACTGTAGACGGTACACACTTTTTTTTACATTGTTGGCCACATTTTATTTCAAATTTCATTCCACAGACGTGTTAAGGGATGTCCAGGAAACATATACAGAAATATTAAAATGACAACATTTTTATAACAATTTCTACAAACAATCAAATAAGTTGGTAGTGCCGACTAAATGTACGTGCACCCTAAATTTTATTTATTCTTACATCCATCACAAAATGTTATTTCAAATATCATTCTACAGTCTTATTAAAGAGCGTTCAGAGAACATTTGAAAAAATATAAAAATGACAACATTTTTGTAACAATTTCTATAAACAATCAAACTTGATCGTGCCGACTAAATCTACGCACCGCCGCGCCGTAAACTTTATTTATTTTAACATCCTTCGCCAAATGTTATTTCAAATATCATTCTATCTTGTTAAAGGGCGTTCAGAGAATATTTAAAAAAAAAAATTAAAAATGACAATAGGTCTGTTCCAACACGTAGTTTGCGTACGGTTTCCGATCACGTGAACCAATCGTGCAAAAGATTGGAGTTATCTGATTGGGTCACGTGATCAAGAACTGTACGAAAACTGCATGTTGGAACACACTAATATTTTTGTAACAATTTCTATCAATAATTAAAGTTGACTGCCAACTAACTGTACGCTCAGGCAAACTGTCAACTAATTGTCGAACGATGTCAAAATAAATAAAATTTACGGGCGCGTGCATTTAGCCCAGATGAATAGGAACTTCCTCATATTAAAAGAATATTGTGTTTTCAACTTACATACTGGAATGCTCTATCTAACAAAATCTATTGCTAACTTCACATCGGTTCAATTGAAATAGTTTGTGTAATTTTACTATCTTCACAACTCATTTCTTATGTGTAAAAAACAATAAAAGCTAATTGCTTAGTTATTTTGCTATACCTTATTGAATATCTATAATATTACTGTAGAATATCAACTTATAGTTATATTTTCTGCAAAGAAAAATTAATTTGATTTTTCCTCTTTTTTTTTAGCTATTTTTTTGAGATCTTATGCGTTAAAGATGGTTATGATCCCCAGTAAACCAAATTCAAATTTCCCGCAATTATTTTTAGTAACTTCAACATTAAAGCATGAAATTATCTACGATTTTGTTTTACATTAATAGTTATTTGAATACCTTTAAGTTCAAGTTACTAAATATAATTCCGGGAAATTTGAATTTGGTTTACTGGGTCGTAAGAGATTTAATCCTAAAATCTTAAAAATCTGTGTGCTGCTACCTCTCTGTTTTTTACAATTAGTAAATATGTGTTAGTATCAAATAATAAAATATAAAACTAATAACATATTTTTTGAAAAAAGAATGATATTTAATGATAATTAGCAGAAATAATAATACCTATTTTAGGCAGGCCATGACAATTATTTCACCAGCATAATAGTTAAACGTCAAATCTGCCAAAAAATAATATTGTATGTGATTCTTTATTTATTTTCTTGTTTATTTTATTAAACATTTACTTAATTACTTAAATAGTATGTATTTTAATCATAAACCATAAGAATTAATATTTGCCTTTTATTTATAATAAAATAACTAAATGAATAAATAAATAAAATATACGTAAATAAATAAAATGAAAATTAAACCACAACAAAATACATCCTTCATTAAAAGTATTTACGCGAAGTAATCATTTTTAATTATCAAAATTTATAGCGGATGTTCAAATATATATTATTTTTCTGTTAAGCATATTTCTACCCTCTTTTGAAGATTTTAGGGTAGTTTTTTCAACAATTCAACGAAATGGATAAAAATGCCCCTATTCTATTCTTCCTATTTTCTGTGTAGATGACTCTTTCTTGAACACAAGTTTCTTTAGATAGCCCAAAAAAAAAGAAATCATGGAAAACCTATTATGTAAAACAAATTATTTTTTTCTAAGCTTTGACTTTTAATTATTATTAACTATTATTAATTAAATGTAATGGTTGTTTGGTATATTATGGTAATAAGTAATTACCATAGCCTACCAAACATGGGTAATATAAATTTCTGTTAATCATAGACGAATGATATTAAATTTTTTTTCTATTTTAAGAAAAAAGTACCTATTATTTGTTTTGTATTTTGTGATCTGATACTGATGTATGCTTACTAATTTGTGGCTTTATTTAGTTATATTCCGTTTATATATTAAGCTGACTTGAAAATTAATGGAAAATTCATTGGATTTATTTAAAAATAATTATCTAAAATATCCTGCATGCGGCTTCACAAATGTTTAATATGAATTGAAATAACTTTGCGTGAGGGTTAATTGAGCGTAAACAAAGCTATAGGCTGCTATTTAAAAAAATCAGGTTACCTTGGAGTAAAGTTAAGCAAATGTTTCAGACTATAGTGGACACCTGTTTATAAATATATCGATTTTAATTTCATTGTTACATCACCCTAAGTATGTATGTATGATACTTAAAATATGAATACCTGAAACGAATGCACATACAACCGAAACCTTTCTGCAGGGCCTTTTTTTATAAAATGTTTTTTATAAACACCGTTGTTATTGCAGATAGACATATAGTAACGTATACTAAATGCAGTTATTTTTCTTGGTAGAATTTAAAAATGGAATAATATATAGGGTGTTACATTTAAAATCACGGAGTAAGTATGCATTTTCCTACTTTTGGAACAGCCTCCTGTAGTCAAATATATTTTTAGATTATGCAGCATTAAATGCTGTAAAACTTTTGTATCAGACACTTTTTCCTAAAATCAAAAATAGAGCTGTAATCAAAGACCCAGTCTTGGATGAGACACCTTTACACAGTCCCTACCAAAAAAAAAGTGTATTTACGGGAAAAACAAAAAATTAAATGAATCATGTATCATTTGAAAGAGGAAATTAATACTAAAAAAATAAATAAATTATTAAGGTACGAGTACTTTTTCTTCGAAATTAAGATAGAATAGGTCGATGAGATAAAACGTCAACCACGTAGTTATGATCATCGATATGAGCCTGATTCAAACCTCCCTCAAGTGACGATTTTTTGTTTTTTTAACTTTTGATTGTGGATTCAGATTGTTTTAAGCAAATGATGTTGATAATACATCCATGGTGTCCAACGCTACTAAGGACATGTTAAATTTCTAGTGATTTTTATATTTCACTATAATAACCGTTACTCCAAAAATTAAAATTCATGTATAGTAAAATATTTTTCTTTTTCTATTCAATCCAGGCAACGGGTACATCAATATCGATACGGTAGTCGAAATGTGGGAAGCTGTGGGCATAACAGCGCCGAAACTCCTACTAAATGACCTCGGTTTCACCTCGAACGACATAGACATAGTAGAACTGGCTTCCGTTTTGGAGAAAGAGATAAAGGGTATCCAAGACACCAGGACGGACTTCTCGAATCCCCACGTGGCTCTTCTACAGGCGGTGTTAGCTCTATACCAATCGGAAATTCGCTATTTGAAAAGCGTTTTGGAGCAAATGCAAGCGGAGCGCGAAAAATTGAAAGGCGACATCATCGAAGCCAATAACCGAGCCAGTCTGTTAGCGCAAGAGGTCGACGACAATCACGCTAAGATGGAGAAGAATACCAGAAAGCAAGTGAGGTTATTGGAGCAGAGACACGCTGATATCCTGAAAGAAATCACGGAACAATGTTCAGTGGAGAAAGACCAGATGTCGGTGCTGAATAGGAGTTTGGAGGAGAGGATAGCCAGTTTAGAGTGCGAAGAGGCTAAATTACGCAACGACCTGGATCTAGCGCAGAAATATCTGTCGTCGGTCGAGAAGGAGAACCAAAATCTCTCTGGGCAAGTGGCGGAGTTGCAACAGATGCGGGAACTATTGAACGAACAAGTCAAACTGCTCGAAAAGGAGAAACAGAAATGTCACGAATCGGAACAAGTCCAAATGGAGAACCTGCTGGCGAAACTATCGGCTCTGCAGGTGGAGAACACGCAACTTAGGGATCGAAACGACGAGATGCAATCGGAAATTGAGAATCTATCGTCGGAATTGGCCGCGGTACGCATGAGGATGGGCAACAGCTTCAACTTTAACGAAGGCTCGTCTATGGATGAGAATATTTTGGTTGTGTGCGAAGGAATGGGTGCCGCCGGCCAAGGTAACAAGCGGAGGAGCGACGAATCGCCGTCAAAGGACCTGAACGTACTCGGATTAGGTGAGTGTGTGTGTGTGTCCTTTTTTTTGTTTTGTTTTGTTTTGTAATACAACACTTGGAGGGTTTGACATTTCGACGTGGTAGGTCGTCCGGTGAACGTGTCGTATGATTTCTTTAAGCTTTCACAATAGAAAACGTCGGCTTCGAGTCGTAGAGGAATGTGACACGATGAATAACAATTGCGCGGTGAATATCTGAAATGCTAATCGCTCCGTTGTGTCGTTGTTTAAAAAGAAAAAGTCGTAAACGTACGATTTCAAAGACTATTCGATGACATTTCTGTATTGCGTCCTTCGGAAAATACAAATAAAGTATGTACGTGGTGTCGATTTAAATCCTTTGAGTACTTATCTGTCTAAGATTAGGAAAAAAAAAACTAACTGAAAAAACTGATATTGAAAACAAAATTAAAATAGAAAATAATAAGTAAAGCATTTGAATAACGTGTTCATCAGAAGTAATTATTAATCAATCAGCGAACAGATAAGACGGACAAGAAGCCTCACTTCCTGTTGACGCCTTTGATGTTTTGTCTCCCAAAAGATGACTTTAAGCGGTAGCACATCATTTTAGCACCAGACGCCTCAACTGTCTTCTTCTATTTACACCAATCCAATCATACAGAAGATGCATCAGAGAAAGAAGTCCAATCTGGGCTCAGAACGGCCGCTATTTGTCATTTGTTGCCATTTGCTGCGTTAAAAGTAGTACCAGCAGGGGCGGCTCCTTTTAAAGAGCCACGGGGCCATGCCCCACCATTGCAAATCACAAATTAATCATTAAAAAGCTTTTATTTTCTGCAAAAATACCGATAAATACACGTAACACACACACACACATTTTAAGTGTAGAACAAACGTTGCGATTCTCATGATTTGATGCGACGAAATGTACTTTGTGGTTATTTAAGTAGACAAGCGGCAAACTGGGGCACGTCTAGATTGGCCCAGATTTCAGACGTTTGTAGGTTTCCGTGCGGAGTTAGCGAACGAGGGAGTAGCCGCGGTATACGCAAAAATTACCGTATCTTGGTCCGCTGTCCGCTGGTTGATCGAGTCTTGTGGGTACCAGATATTAACGTGCAACTTCTGCACGGCACTGTGGGGGAAGGGTCTCCCATTATCACGGTAAGCAAGCGTATGAGTCAGACGGCCGTTGAATGATTAGAATTCTCATTCTGTTGGTGGCTACCAGACACGACTGTTGTCTTAATCTTCCTATAACGTTTTTTTGCCACAACTGAAAAAAATTTATCAAAGTTCCAAGAAGTTTTACCAAAAACAAAAAGTATCGATACAAATCCTGTTTATTAAATCCATATCGAATACCTGAATTTGCCAAGAAAATATCCTATAAATATGCTACGAAGACTTCCCGACCAGATAGCCTTTTCCATGCCATTGACCGAGACCGGGGGCCCACCTAACTGAACCACCATATCCAGTGCCGAGATTGCCAAGCGTCGTGTCCTTTCAAGTTAGTATCTCCTTAGAATCACCTCACCTAAAACAGAACGGAATTAATTCAGTTCCCTTTCAATTTTAATCAGAAACTTATATTTTTGTGTAAATTATTTCACCATACGATAATTTGGGGGTTAGTTTATAAGAACCGCCATTTAGTTTAGTTATTTTAGTAATTTCTATATGTAAGGGTTGTATAAAAATATCACCGAAATTTGATATTTGATAAAATAGCTATCTTTAACAAATAAATATAATAATAGATTATCGTTTGCTGAAAAAATTTTAGTATTTGCCGTTTACAGTTTGATGGCGCCGTTATTTATTTGATATTTAATTTATTATATGACGTTTCCATAACCTCATTAGTTTTAAAATGCCAGGAGAGTTTGAAGACGTGTTTTTGTATTAAAGATTGTCTTATATAGTATTTTCTGATTCCATTTTACGTACCTTTGTGATCATTAGAGTCTCAATTGATAAGGAAACATAGCATTTGGGTAAATAAATAAAGATTTAAGCTTGTTTTGGTTTGAAACGTTGTTTTTTATTTGTACAGTAAGTGTTTACATCGATTTTCGATAGTTACTTATATCAAAATTTAATAATAAACCGAGAAGGGGCTTTGAGGGTGCGCCCGTTAGGTGAGAAAATGCCTATTCGTTAATAAGCGCCCGGAGTACGATTCTGACAGACGATCTGGTCCCCTTTGAAGGGTCCCGTGCCACCTAGCAGGTAGGAAGTCACTTTCCACAGTTTTCTTGCACTTACTTAGAGAGGTCGCTGGGTGTATTGAAACCACTAATTTATTTAATTTGATTTTATTGAAAAAAAAAAAGAAAAAAAAATTAAATCGTAAGCGGACAAGCTAAATAAAAATAATATAAATTTGAATAATATTAAATTAGTATTGGACTATACAAAAAACAAAATTTAGAAATCCCGGGCATTGTGTTCTGAAAAACAGAGCAATATATATATAGAAGGCCGTCGCATACGGATTTCGGTTTAGACACTTCTCCACAATAAAAAATCGGTTCAAGGATATTTAATATTTATTAATTACAGTAATAAAGTGTAGTATTATTCTAGGATGACATCGCAAATTAATAACTAGAGCATTTCAATTCAAAATGAATTACCATGCCCATACCTTTCTTAGGGTAAAAATGGTAACATGAAATAATAAATATAATAAGGGATTATTCCTGAAAACTATATCATAATGTGTTTTAAGTAAAGAAAAAAAGCCATTTCCTTAAGTAAACAAACAAAGAAAATAAAAATTATGTTTCCCATTCTTTGTAAAGCCGGTTTTCCATCAAACGGACAAAACAGAAACAAAACAAAAACACGTGTTGAAAAAAACAAAACCGCAACTTTTTACAAACTTTTTCGGGGCTCGAGTTCTAGGCGACTGTTACTGTTTTGTTTTTGGTGTCCCGAACAAAATCGGTAACATCAAAAGGTTTCGACAAGTTTATGAACTCATGTCTGCCTAGTGGAAATAGTTGTATTGTTTAATTTTTTTAGTTTAAATATGTTTTCGTTTTACTAGAAGCATAGTCATATGTGGATTTTGTATCAAATCGCATTTTTTATTTGAATAAAAGTGATGTAAAGCAATATCTGTGTTGAGATCGCTTTCTTTTTTCAAACTATAATGATAATTAGAGCAATAATACTATTATTATTAAATGATTTTTATACTCATCAATATATTTCCTTTCGCAAACCCAATAAGTAAATCCAAACAAAACATTAGAGTTGTTATCTCTAAAGACATTAATTCGTTATTGAATAAAATAATCAAGCAAAATCCTACCATCAACTGATTGAAATGGACAGAAAACAAAAAGAAACTAGAACAAAATATAGTTCTCTTGGTGGAAACAAGAGTTTTTAATTTGTCTCAGTTTTGTATTTGTTTTTCAAGTTCTAAAAGACACTAACAAAACAGAAACTCGACTTGTCTGTTTGGTGGAAAACCGGCTTTAGACGCATAGTCATATGTGGATTTTGTATGAAATCACATTTTTTATCTGGATAAAAGTGATGTAAAATAATATCTGTGTTGAAATCGCTTTCTTTTTTCAAACTATAATGATAATTAAGAGCAATAATACTATTGGAATTAGTATTACGCTATAAAATGTATTCTTTCCAATCCTTTATTTTAAGATCACTGTCGACTGGTTTCGGCTTATGCCATCTTCTGGACACAGTACGTCTCAAAAGAACTAGAAGCTACGTCACATATAGCAGATGTAATTAACATTATAATAAAACAGTTTAAATACAAACACGACAATGCACATAATAAAATCGAAAACACGTTAAAATTTGTTAAAATATGATAATCGTATTGCATATGAAAAAGGGTAATAATACTATTATTATTAAATGATTTTTATATTCATCAATATATTTCCTTTCGCAAACCCAATAAGTAAATTCAAACAAAACATTAGAGTTCTTATCTCTAAAGACATTAATTTGTCCTACTAAAATCCTACTATTGAAATGGACAGAAAACAAAACGAAACTAGAACAAAATGTAGTTCTCTTGGTGGAAACAAGAGTTTTGAATTTGTCTCAGTTTTGTATTTGTTTTCTAAAAAACACGAACAAAACAGAAACTCGACTTGTTTGGTGGAAAACCGGCTTAAGAAATACGTCCGCTTATGTTTTTTAGAATATCCATTATATTTTACTCGATGATCTTCGCTTAAATAATGTACTCTGTGTTGTGTCACAAATCGCAAAAACACATTTTTTCGTTAGTTGGGTGCAATTAAATATATGCAATTCTGAGAGAAATACGTTAGTATTTATATTTAGGTAAATAAGTATTCTCAATAAGAACTTAACGAAATTTTCATTTTAAAATGGCATCTGAATTTGTGTACATTTTTTTTTGTGCCGATATTATTTTAGTCAGGGCCATTATTACAATCACGGTTTAAACCGTGGATCAATAATTTTCGGTTTAAACTTCACTTTAGACTTATAATCGATATAAATAAAAAAAAAAACTCGTCCTAATCATATTTATTCCTTAAATCGCGATTGTAATAATGGCCCTTAGCAATAAATGAAGTAATAAATTATTGCAAGCTGAGCTAAACTGATTGAAAAGTTTGTAAAATTAATCAAATGGAGGGCGCGGAGGGGGGTATTGGCCCCGTGATTGACCCTATCACTCAATATTGTCACGAACGCCACTGAGTACAAGTGTGGAATTTCGCCGGCGATGAAGACACTATTACTGTTATTATTAAATAATACAGCAAAAAAAATTATCACTGTCACGAGATTTTGGGTAGGTTGTATAAGCAACTTAAAAGTTTATATACCGCTACATAACACAATATTATTTAAAGAAAGCGAATATCTCGTAAAGCATAAACATTAAGTGTACGGTATGTTAGATAAATTCGACAAAATCCAAATTTGAAGTAAAAATACTACCTTTCCAACTATATCCGGTATAAGGAAACATTACCGGAAATCGAAAATATTTTAGCTGAACTGACCTACACTACTCTACACGAAAATTTTTAAATCACGCAGTTATTTACTTCTATAAGCTTTTAGTGGACGCTCATCCTGGCACACACAGTATATTTGTTTTCCTTCTCTTTGGCAAAAGTTCATCAAATACTTTTTGTATAATAAGTTAGAAATAAAATTCCAATAAAAATTTCAAACATCTTTTAAAAACGCAATTTGCATTCTATTTGGATAGTATAGAAATTGGCACGATTTTCTTAAATATTACCAACTTTCACAATCTGAAGTTACCATAATTTATTTAAACAAACGGACACGTTTCAACTATGTAGTTTTCAATTACAAATCTAATCATTAATTTTATTGTGTCACACCCAGTCGAGAATTATCATTTATCCATCATGAAATGCATGTATATACACAAGAGTACCAACATTACAAGTGAATATACCCAGGTACTTGTCCCTCGTACGTTCAAAGTGAAAGTTTGTTACTTCGTAGGCATTAATTAATATTATTTGTAATGGATGAATAGATGTTTATCAGAATTATTTTTGAGATCGCTTGAATGATCATATGATCAAAATAGTTGTCGATACATCCGAGATTGGATAACGGATAGCTGAGGCGTTGGAAACTATAATTATAAGTTTCTAGTCAGTCATATATATAAAAATGACGGAACGCATGTATATGTGAACATTCTGCGTAGTTACTCATGTGTTTCCATACTTTCGATATTATTATATACCTAGATATACTATAAAAACCGTTTTTATGTTGAGACAAAATAGAAATTCTGGTATATGCAGAGATGTTTTTAAAATTTACTGCAGTATTGTCGTATTTTTATAGCATTTTCCTTCGCCAAATTTAAAATTATTTTTTTAGCCCATTGATTTTATTACTTATATATTACTAAAATTAATTAACACACATTTTCACATTATTAAATAATGTAACGACTACAGTATGTGCATTACCACACACATTCCATCATCATCCTCATTACAATAATGTTGCGAACTGAATTACTTTATAGCGAACTACTACCGTTAAGAATAATTATAATTAATTATATAAAGTGCTTCGGATTTAATGGTGCATGCTGAGATTTATGCCATTATGTGTTACGAAATTTAATTGGCGGATTTAATAGAAAGAAGCGTGTAATTAAGAGATATTAATGCTTCCAGCTTTCTTAGGAATTGCAACCGAAGAATTTATTTACATATAAAGAACGGAATCTGTTATAAAAAAAAATGCTTCTTTGATTACGATTGTTTAACTTTAAAATTTACAATGGGAGAGTGGATATATAAGCAAATTTTTAGAAACATTATTAGTTTTATAGCATAAGAAAAATGATACCAATTTTCGAAGTAAAATTTGGAATGAAGGTCTTCAGATGAATGTTAATATCAGGAATTAAATCTTGAATGGAAAGATCAATTTTCGCAGTAAATTTAGTCTAAGCTTCAAGATGATTTCAAACGTCTCTTCGATTAACACTAACATGCACAATCAAATTTGAAAGTTAATTTCAGCAACTTTATCTTGTAGTGAAGCATTTGTTTTGCCAGGAAATTTTGAAGTACTTTAAAGTGTACATCTCCAAACAGTTTCGATCAATACCAAAGAAGTTGAAAATTTAAAGTTTTTCTAAAAATTATGGTTTCCCCTTCATCTTCATATGTATCAGAATCTTTGGGAATATTTTTTTTCCAAATTTTACTCCAAGAACAGTTATCCCCAAATGTATTTTTAAAATCAATCCTGGAGCGATTTCAAACACGGATGAAAATTATCCAAACTTTGATGCTTATAACGTCTTAGTTTCTACAATAAAACAAATACTTACAAATATTGCCCTTAAGTGCATTCCGGATCACAACTATATGATCTTGTTAGATTGGTTGCCTACCTAAAATGTCCCCTCCATTCGCATTATTATATTATTATTTATTATATAATGCCTTGCATCACCTACCTTATTCAATAGCTCTTACCGACATTTAATATTATATTGAAAATTAAATCGATCAACTGTAGGAGAAATGGCGGTTTTTACCTGCGGTTATTGCTTTTAGTGATGAAGGGAATTTGATTGAGATAGACATAGGATTTTGCACGATATTAATTACTCATGTAGTAAACACATTAACACGTGCATCGTTGACTAACCTAGTTCAAAGAGGATTGAACTTTACGAGAAGATGGTGTCAATCGATGGGACTCAATGTCAACCCTAGTAGCGTTTACCAGGAAAAGAAAATCCAATCTTAGAACCATAAAACTGGATGGGCAAAATATAGACTGGAGAGCGGAAGTTAAATATCTAGGCCTCACCCTAGACAACAAACTTCTATGGAACAAACATGAGCTTGAGGTAACCAACAAGGCCAAAAGAGCTCTGATGGTGTGTAGAAACTTTGCAGGGAAAAATTGAGGATGCAACCCAAAAATACTGCTTTGGATGTATACAGCGATAGTGAGACCGATCATCACCTATGCATCAGTAGCATGGAGCAAAAGAACTAATCTGGCCACCGCGAGAATTAACCTCTCGAAAGTGCAAAGATTAGCATGTGTATGCATAACAGGGGCTATGAGAACCTGCCCAACAGCAGCTATTGAAGTAGTATTGGATCTTGCCCCCCTCCACATTGTAGTGGAGGGCGTGGCGAAAAGAACCGCACTAAGAATGGTCAAGGAAGGAATGATTAGGCATAGGCCTCAATCTCCTGACGGTGATCAAACCTGGGATATGCCCCGGGATGACATGTTAAAGAAATTTAGCTTTGTGAAGGAATTCACCACAAAGCTAAGTAACAGGAGCGAGTGGGATCATAACACCATCTTGAATTTTAATAGAAATGCCATCAAATGGTACACTGATGCTCCAAAACGGCAGAAGGAACTGGAATAGGAATATACGGGCCTAGAACTACATATTTCGAAAGCTTGGGAAAATACCCAAGTATATTTCAGGCGGAAATACACGCTATTGGAAGATGTGTTCAGTTCAATATGGATAGGAACTATCGGAAACAGGGAGATTATCTTCATGTTTGATAGTCAAGCAGCCATCAAGGCGCTGAGCTCATATAAAATCAGCTCCAAGATGGTCTGGGAATGCCTAGGAAACTAAATGAGCTAGGCAAAAGAAATAAAGTAACCCTCCTGTGTATTCCGGTCACACAGGAGTGGAAGGAAACGAAATAACGGATAACCTCGCGAAAAAAGGGGCTGGAATGCCTTTCGTAGGCCTGAACCCTTTTGCGGTTAAGTAGCAGTACAATACTGAAGAAACTAAAATAGAAATGGAGAAGAGAAAATCCAGTTACTGGGAAATCTCCAGGGAATGACGCAGAGTAAAATTCTTCTGGGAACTTTATAACCAGAAGAGGTTTACAGAATGCATTCAACCTGAGTGAAGAACAATGTTCGCATATTAACAGGAATACTTTCAGGCCATTGTAGACTGAAAGGACACCTGAGTAAGCTTGGATTGGAAAAAGATCCTGAATGCAGATTTTGTGGGGAACAGGATGAAACACCCATTCACCTCCTCTCAAACTGCGTAGCACTGTGCAACCCGAGGGCATTGTACCTGGGAGCATGTGAAATCGAAGTGGGAGACTTACCTGGACTGGGGCCCTCTGACATCCTACACTTTTTAAAAGGAATAGGATTGGAAGGCCAACTGTAAAGCAGCAAGAATGGGGGACACAATAGATCCTTTAGGTCGCAGTGTAACACCACCCTTCATCTACATACATACATACAACCTTTTCGACAGAAAAGCATCTGTTAGGTAATAGAATAGTTGCCCAGTATATTACTGTCCGATTTCGCACATATACCTGTTAGTTTGAGATTCACTAGGATTTATTGCTTTTCGATCCATTACTTTATGCTTATATTACTTGTGCAACTTCTGCTATCAATTTTATTGGTTAAATATTTTAAAAACGTTGCTATTATACAGGATGATTCTCAATATATGCGACAAACTTTAAGCGCTGATTCCTGGGGTTATTTTAATCATAAAAGTTCATAAGAACATATCCAAAATCGCTTAGTTCTAAAGTTTTACAATGTTTAATAGTAAGTTAACATAATTAATGTTTTTATTATAAATTAACAAAATAATTAGTAAAACAAAATTAACTTATACTAACTATTGAAAATGACCGCCCCCAACTGCAATACAAGCTTCTATCCTCCGTCGTATTGACTGGCGAGTCCGTTCTAAAATACCACGGGGTATTTCGAATTGTTTGAAAAGCTGCGATAATACGATTTCTCAGTTCATCGACATTTTCAATGGGAATCGTATAAACTAATGATTTAAGGTGACCCCAGAGAAAAAAGTCCAAAGAATTTAAGTCTGGAGACCGAGGAGGCCACGGTTGTGGGCCTCCCTATCCTATCCACCGATCTGGATACGTATTGTTCAAAAACTCGCGAGCAACTAAACTAAAATGCGCTAGAGCACCGTCATGCATAAAATACATTAGTAATCTTAATTGCAACGGAACTTGTTCCAGCAGTGGTGGTAGCTCCTCTTCAAGGAAATTGCGGTATACCTCGCCATTTAACCGCATCGGTAAAAAGTGTGGACGTATCAAGTGATCTCCAACAATTCCGGCCCACACATTGACAGAGAGTTGATGTTGATGACGGGCATTCACTAGTTCGTGCGGATTTTCTACGGCCCATATGTGATTATTATGAAAATTAATAATCGCGTTTCTAAAGAAAGTAGCTTCGTCGGTGAAGAATATTTGAGCCAAGTAGTCTGGATTTTGTGTTGCATCCATTGACAGAAAGCTACTCTTTGCGGAAAATCTGCCGGTAAAAGTGCCTGCACCCGTTGAATGTGATATGGATACAACAGTTGATCTTTCAATATTCTCCAAACTGTGGCCTGACTAATGTTTAAAGCAAACGCAATTTTTCTGGTGCTTGTAGTAGGATGTTCCTCAATTTCATTTAGTACCATTTCTTCAACTTTTGGAGTTCTCACTGTAGATGGGTGCCCGTTATCAGTCGTCCGTTTTTTAAAATTTCCCGTTGCACTAAGACGTTGGTGAAGACGGGCAAATATTGAATGATGCGGGATGATACGGTTCGGGTATCGTTCTTCATAAAGACGTCTATCAGCACGCGAATTTCCATTGGCAAGACCGTAAACGAAATGCATATCACACATCTCAGCATTCGTGTAATTCATTTTAGAAAACAGAAACTGGCAATAAACTGAATGAATACTCTGACAACTATTGACAAATATTGAAATGACAAATAAACAATTCCTTCTCAACACAATAGTTTTTGAAGAACCAACTGTGATATTATATCATGTTAGTCATAATTCATAATTTATTATTAAACATTCAATAACTTTAAAACCAAACCGTTTTGGACATATACTCATATGAACTTTTATGATCAAAATAACCGCAGGAATCAGCGCTTAAAGTTTGTCGCATATATTGAGAATCACCTTGTATATTTATGTGCTATAGCTATCTTATAAGGTTTAACAACTTTTCGTGTGCTTTGTGATAAATTAGGGGTATAATTAATTACTACATATCTTTTTTGTTCCATTAGATATTGTTTATCTTTTGTTGTTGTTATATCAATCATGAGAAGTAACTTTTTTTTAATACATTTATCAATAAATGTTAGTTTCCTAAAAAGTTAGAACATTAGGTTTTTTTTATCTTAATGGATTAATTGAAAAGATGTTTAAATACCTTTCCATTGTGTTTTTGGAAATATCTTACTAGAGTAATATTTTATCGGTTTTTGCAATGACACACACGTCATTCGGAAGTTAGATTTAAAAATAGAATTTAGGAAATGGTATTTTATCTGACATAAGGCAAGAACTATTTAGAAATCGTCCTCAAAAGTTAATCGAAAAGAAAGCTTTTTATTGCTGTGGGAATATTTGATTTTTCAACTATAAAAAAAAACTTGTTTATCTTGACACATTGCAACTTGCAGAACAACCACAATTTCTAACTGTCTTGTGTCGATTTTGCGAATAAAATTGTGCCTGTACATGACTTGGTTGTTTAAAATTTTCACATTCTCATTGTAGCCTCATTTTTTATGTTACATGCATACAAAACTTATGGTGTTGGCTCCTGCATTGACTATTTTTTTTTGTGACAAAGAAACTAGGTAAGATCTGGACCATATGGAATAGAAAGTTATAAAAATCTTTTTGTACATGTTATACCGATGTACACACATAATATACAGCACCATACATATTTATGTAGTTAACTATGCAGATTTTCAGGTTTTAACATCCGTAACATATTCGCTCAGACGCATATACATATGAATGGCCATGTAAATTACGAGGTGAGACGCACGTGGTTGACACTAGGCACTCCTCATTGGCCCCAAGAAGTTTATTTAATTATAAAATCGCCAATATACCTATCCTATCCTTCGCGTTTTGTTATGTCTTGTGGTCACGCTATAGAAAATCGGTATAGAAATCGTCGGGAAAATCCGCGCAAAATGGTAAACTAGTTGAGGTGTTGCGTCGTCACGAATCGCAAAACTTGAATGTCGTTTCTTATCGGCAAATCAAATAGAAATTTTAACGTAATAACCAGGACGCTGTTATTAAAATAATTACATACATGGGAGATTTACTTTGCATATTGTGCTTGCAAGCAACTGGAAGGCAAATTAGTGAAGGTATGGCTAGAATTATAGAGATGTGATATTTATTTTGTATCGAGTTTTATGTGTGATTGGAAAAATTTGGTATCTCTGTAAAATATGTCTGTCAAATTTGACAGCTTGAAATTAAGCTGTCATCACAATTGCTTTTACGAAATATTTCGTTGCAGTTCACTGCCGTGGTGCATACAATATTTTTTTGACTACCACCTATGTTCACCACTTTATTTGCATTTGTAGTTTCTAGATGATGTGATTCAATTGCTAATGTAGGCAACTCTTTTTACAAATTGAAATAATGCTAGTTACTCGGTTATTAAAAAAAAATAACATTCAATAATTTATATTGATCTTTATTTGTAAACAAATAATGTTTTGAATCATTTAGGCCCGATTCATTCACGTTCTGATAGAAAGTGACAGATGACTATCAGTAATATAAATTTTGACAGGTTTCTCATTTGGTTTGTGCATCGAATTTTATCAGAGAGGTAATAAATAAACCAGTACAGTCTAATAAGCAGACAAAGTGAAATTTCGAACCATCTGAAACATAACCTAACATTCTCACACGTAATTTATCCACCCAGTGTCAGATATTTGCTTATTCAGTATTAGAAAATGTCTGATAATAGTAATAAAAGAAAAATACCCAACAATTAAAAAATAAAAAGAAAATATCTGATTAGAAATAAACGTGTAAAATACGAATGTATTTGATAGAAGTCTCTTTTGATTTCTTGCAAGTCTTTTCATTTTCCTGTAGAAATATATTTTCAAAAAAACTGCAAATTTCTCTGGTGACATTTTTAGTTATTAAACACATTGACATTCTATGTATAATATACCATGAATCAGTAAAAAGTGAAGTTAGATGATATAGTATCCACTAAGTGATGAGCAAAGTAGAGATTTATCAATAGCGCTGCTATTACTATTTTTTAATATTTATTAGCAGTTATTTTAAAACGCTATTGCGATCGCTGTTTGGGCTGTTTTTGCTTTAAAAGCGTGTGGCATAGTTAGGTGCTGGTCACAACCAGAGGCGGCTCGTGACAATATTGAGTGGTGGGTCTTTAAACTGCACGTACACGGGCCACTTGTTTACATTCCCTCACCTAACTAACGCAAAACTATTCAGATGTTTTTGTGATTTTATAATAATTTTATTAATTTTACATTTTTGAATCAGTTTAGCTTAGCTTGCAGTAATTCATTATTAATTAATTATTATTTTTTATCGTAAGAAAGATATGAACGGTAGTTCATTCCTGCAATTATACTACTCTTTATTACTATAATTAATAAATATTAAGTATTCTTAAACACAATTTTTATTGCGGGAAAGTGTCTAAACCGAAGTCCATAGGCGACGGCCATCTACAGTCCCTGGCCATAATATTAGACGCACTTGAATTTTTTCAGTTATTTCGACTGTTGACCTTATAACAATCATTATTTTGTTATAAAAATGTTTTTTTTTTTTATTTGCAAACTTAGTAGCTAAACAAACAGAATAAAAATGATTTAAACAGTAAAATATATACATTTTTTAAGGAAAAACTTCATTCGTATAAATTTTAGAAGAAAATCAATATTTGGTGGAGCCACTTTTAGTAGCGATTAACGCTTGAATTCGCCGTGACATGCTATTAATGCAGTTCTGAACGGTCTCCTGCATACGTGGGTGACGATTCCAGACATGTATAATTTTTTCTATTAACTGGGTTTTGGTGGTAATGGCTTCCTTTGCTACCTCTCGCTTTACCAGCTCCCAAACGTTTTCGATTGGGTTTATGTCTGCGGAATTACCTCGTCAGCTAAGAAGAGGGATGTTACTCTGCTGCACAAATGTTTTAATGGACCGAGCAGTATGGCAGGGAGCTCCATCTTGCATAAAAACGAACGGCTCTCCATTTGGAAACCAGTCCTTCAAGTGATGGATCAAGTGGTTTTGGAAGACTTTCTTATATTGGTCCTGTTTCATGATACCCTCGACGACGTAGAGACTTCCTGTACCTTTGCCGCTTATAACAGACCAAGTCATAACTTTTGTGGGATGTTTTGATTATTAGATATTTATTATAAAACATAAAATAAATATGACTGGAAGTAAATAACAAATTTGATAAATAATTAATGATAGAGGTAGAGTTTACAGGTAATTATATTGGCTGACATGTTTCGGCTGACTAGCCATGAAGATGGCTTTTTTACCTGTTGGTTTTCTCTATCATTAAGTATCACTCAATGTGGATATAACCATGTACTTTGTTGAATAATTCTCATTTTATGAGGAACTAAAATTAGATACATACAAAATAAACAAAAACATAATGTAAATCCTTTTTTTGGCATAATACTTACCTATTCTAGATATTTTAGGCAAAATCAGTCATGAGCTATGACGCAAGTATATTAATTTATTTTTATTTTAAGTAGGATTTCTCAATTTTAATTTTGGCAGTACTTATAATCGACATTCCAAAACAGTAACACCTGAGTTTTGTTTTACCATTTAACCGCTTCGTACTGGTGTGTACTGATTGTAAAAGAAAACGCAAAATGAAATTTAACAAGGAAAAATTAAATTAGCTAGCTAAACGGATAAAAAATTTAAAGGACGCAAAAGAACAATTAATCTCAGAGTTAACCTCGCCAATTAAAATTTGAATTTAACCATGACAAGTAAAATGTGAGTGAAATAAATCTGACTTTCTTAAATACTCCAAAAATTGATAAGGTTAAATTTAAAATAAAAGAACAGAATTTTGAATGACGTTAATTAACAAACAGAATTTATTATATAAAAAAAAAGAAAAAAAATGTTAATTACAAATTTTTGCAGAAAAAAAAAACCCATGAACAGAGGGTTCTGGTCTAAATCAAAAACTGCATAAGATTCTAAATTACAATAGGACAATGCTAAATCCTATATCCAAGCAAAAGTCTAATTAGTTTAGGAAGATAATTCTTTTTTCAATAAAATCCACGTGGTATCAAATTAAAACAAACTAAATTCGTGGAACATTAAAAATTTACAAAAATGAAAGCGCTAAAAGCAAGAACAATGCGTCTATTCACCCAAACCCAGGTGATTTATAAAATAAAAATGAAACAGGAAACTAGAAAACTAGAAAATGAACTCTTTAAAATTATAATGAGGGAATTAAAACTAAAATCTATCTTCCTGCACGAAATAATAAATGATCTTATATCTAAAATGTGTACACAACAATATAATAACAATTATTATTAAGCGAATTCCTTGATAGACGAAATATATTCAAATTATGCGAATCAAAAAAAAAAGATATCAAAAGTATTAACAAAATGGCAGCAATGAATTTAAAAATATACGTCTACTCACGCTTGCGTCTGCCGAGGAACTCACCGACAAAAAACTACAAGAATAACATTATTGAACAACATGAGCAAATAAAAGATATCTCAAAGAGTGAAATTAATTAAAAAAAAAAACTTAACACTAAATTAAATAAATCATACTATTAATTCTTTAACTAAAATTTATATAAAAATAAACATTTATATCTGTGAAAACTCTCCCGAAACATTGACAAAGGCTGATGCGAGTAAACACGACAAAATCTATGCAATTTGCGAAAAACCGGGTGCCAGTTGCTGTAGACTGGCACACGTACGTACTTACTTAAAACCATTTTTTGGAAGAAGCCTTTCGCTAGTCTGAAGAAGACAAAGCGCAGTTTGTTCTGCAATTTTTGACAGATTTTGGTAAGGTTTGCGCTTAATATTAATAATCTGCCTCATGAAGGTAAACGATTCCTGATACAAAAATAATCACCTCTCGCATAGTTCACATGCTTTTGTACTTCCGAGCCCAAGTGTTTCTAAATAAAAGTTTATAATTAAGGACATATTATTTAACTGGTACGTTATTAATGCCGAACCCTGTCTGCCACAACTTATTCAAAAAAGGTGTGTTTACTCCTAACAATACAACACATTACGTATACACGCGTACACGTAAGCAATACAGCTTAACCTACCCACCCATGTGAGCAGTTTACCCGTTCCAATGTCAAGTGTGTCATGCATGACTTTAAACGAGGCATTCGTACGTCAATTGTTCATATTAATCTTCTTGAACGTATACAACGCAGCATCGTATAATACATTAGGTATGTGCACAGATATCTGAGGAATAACATCTGTTCATTCAAACACACGCGATAGAATCTCGTCTATAGGACAATCGCTTTAAGAGGAAATTAATAATTTGGCAACATCGCATAATGTTGTATTTTGGAATGTAATGCAATAGGCAAATTCCAAACATAGAATTGGAGGGTTTAAAATTAAATAAAATACCGAACCACTGAGTTATAATACATATATTATTGATTTGGGTTTCGTATCGAAATTGTCAAATCTACATATTAAAACGTATTATAGCACAATTATTTGTTGTCACTATTGTATTAACATCACGTATATAATATCTTTGTAGCATTTATTATGCCGAATTTACCGTTGTGTGTGCTCAATTAAGAACAGAATCAAAGTTATACCTGTTTTAATTGGACCAGAAATTCAATCCTAGATTCTATAGATAAATTTAACTAAGCTTGCCCTGAATTATATCTAATAATAACCTTGTGCCGGCAGTCTCTTCCTCATTCTTCTGCTCTTGTGACATCTTAGCAGCCTAGTTGCGATGGTAACCTAATATTTCTCGACATTTTTGTATATACAAGTGCCTGCTTAAGTCGGGAGCGTATGACAAACTTTTTCATTATTAGTTTTAGTGAATAAAAAAAGTCACTGTAAAATGTGTTTATTTATAAAATTTTATCAACAGTGTTTTTGTAAGGCAAGCTAAATGTTTCATTTTATAGTTGTGTTGGCAGCGTGTTAAGTACCACTTCTAAGTTACAGCTGTTGTATTACATACAAACCTACATACAGTAAATTCGAATTTACTGTGAGAAAACAATTTTAAAAGTACTCGTTGCAAGTGCCCATTGGTTTTAAAATATAAACTTGACCTACATACAGGGTGATTCACGGAACCCGTCCACTGTAGAGGATGTGAGTCCTCTACTGTTTAAGCTAGGAATAAAAAGTAAACAAAATTATACAGGTGCCCGACAATCTAGGGTTGATTTTGGGTAACTTCTTAGTACTGAAAGTATTTTTTTTTTTATATATTTCTATACCATGTGATGTAGAACCGTATCCTCTATCGAAAAGCTATAAGTGTTCTTATACCTATCTCTATGGCTTCTTTTGAAATTAGTGATTTTCAGAAATGTAGTTTTGTATTAGTACCGTGAGATCAAATAAGACTGTCTTGATATACTCCACTTTCCTCGAAGATTATATCAATATTTACATCAACTGTTTCGAACGAAGTTAGTTGACAAAACACAGTAACGTGCGGTCATTGTGCGTTTTTTGTCTAACCCGGACAACAAGTGTAGTGCACCAAAATTGCATCCAAGTCATTCAACTGATTCCGGCACAAAAATAAACATTTTTCAAAACAGCATATTTCTGATAACAAATACAACCAGGTTTAATTAAAAGTATAGAATGTTTCAACAATATATATTGTAAAAATACACATATATATCATATCTTAACTTATATCAGACATTCTTCATAATTTATACGATGTACTGAATGGACAATAATGGATGGATGCTTTTGATAGCGCTCTACAACGAAAATATAATATAAATTAAAAAATTGAGAACATGTTTCTTTAACATACCTGCACTGCTTACATGCTGTGTTGAAAATGAGAATCACCATTATTTATGCAAACACCTACCCTCTTCTTCATGTTTTTAGAAACATTTATTAATTGCTCATTTTTAATATTCTCTATTTCATTTGTTATTGCTTCTTTCAATTGATCCATATTATGTAAGCGGTTCCGATGAATTTTATTTTTTAGGTGAATATAAATAGATAAATAATAGATGAATAAAAAAAGGTCAGGCGCTATAAGATTGGGTGATCTAGGTGGCCTATCTTCAAAGCCAATAAATCTGTTATCAAAAAGTTCTTGCAAATACTCTCCTGTTTCTCTTACTGTATGAGCAGCAGCATTGTCATTTTGAAAATAGCCTAGCTATAATTCATCATCAAATAATTGTTCCACAAATTCATGTAATATAAACCTATATCTGGCTGCTGTTATGGTATCCTCAAAGAATATCGGTCTTATTGCACGTCTCGTGGACATTGCAACCCATATCCTTATTTTTACAAGATGCAATACCGTTTCCCGAAGAACATTTTGTGCGGATCAAATCCTAATATTTTGAGAATTTACATCACCTGTTAAATTACACTAGGCTTCGTCAGAAAAAAAAGGAAAATTTAAAACATTGTCATTCCTTAGATTTGCATTAAACCAATGGCAATATTCCATACGTTTTTCGAAATCTAGTGGCAGTAGTAATTGCTGCACGATAGAAATTTCATATGAATGATAATGAAGCTTCCGTTTTACAGCTTTCTGAGCTGATCCATAAGATAAGCGTACAAAAAAATTGACATTACTTTTTATAACACCATTCAGTATGTGTATTTCTACCAGTTTGTTGTGCAAGTTGCCGTAATGGCTTTCCAATGCTGTAATGCAACCGAGCACGTATGTCTTCCACCACATTTTCGGTTAGAACTGATGGGCGACCAGCTGACTTTCCCTTCAAAACACTTCCAGTTCCTCTGAAACGATGGTCAACCAGATTGATGTTGCAAAGGAGAGTTTCATTATCAATTTGCACTTCGGTAAATTTATTTATAAATTCTTAAGCACAAAGCACAGCTGAATATCTCCACTGCCCATCACCTCCTCGCTCACCATTTCGAAAGTATGCCTCCAAAATAAATTTATCTTGGTCCAGTGTAAATAGCATTTTGCAAAAAAAAAAACACGTTACGCTCTCAATGCGAAATGAAGGACTTGTGAAGGACTGTATGTGAAAATTAACAAACAATAATACGGGATGTCTAGATAAGAAAATTCAAAGACGAAACGCACGGCTATGTAGAACATATATCAATTTTGACAGCAAAGTTTGAGGAAACGTTGCATTACTAATTTCATTACAATGATTGGATGAAAATATTGATTTGCGCATGGCGGAATGTAGGATCAGGACAATCATTCTCGATCTCAGTGTATTTAATTGGTTAAATAGAGGACTCTCCATAGTCAACATAAAAACTCTACTTTTTACTCTATAGCTGTTGTACGCATTTTTTTTTAAAACCAAAATAACTGAAACGGTAACCAATACGTAAGTAGCTGTTATAATAGTGTAATAAAATTGGCTTTAAAATGACTAGCAGAAACTAAAAAATGCACTAAAAAATATAGGTTTCTATTTATAATATCAAAAAAGTTGGCCATAATTTTCAATGTAACCGAAAGTGCGGACAGATAATAGTATATTAAAGTACGAGTTTCATAAGGCATGATTTTGTCGCACGAGTTCAAGTTTAGAAAACGAGCCGCAGGCGAGTTTTCTAATGAACGAGTGCGACAAAAAGCCGTATGAAACGAGTCCTTTATACTATTTTTTCTATTTTGCATTATAAATGATAATAAATACTTAATAAATCTCATTAAAATGTTGTTTTTTTTATATGAAGTGGTCACATTGACATACGATTGACATTTGACGATTTCAAATTCAAATTCGGCTATTTAAATTGTTTAAAACAATATATTTCATAATATAGTCTCTGTAAACTGTAAAAAATGAGTGATACTGAGACAATTTATCTTGTAGCCACCACAATGCGTGAAATTGCGATAACGCCGTCATAAATTATTACCGAAAAAATCAAAGCAGTATATGAAAAATGCTACCATCAATTTGAACTATGGGCTGTACAGAATATGTCAACACAATATCTGAAAAATTTTATTGGCATATTTTGAATTACAAGGTAAAATAAGAAATCTTCTACTTATGGTCTATGTATTCCATGCTTCGTTCTTGCTTTCCATTTATAAAAATACAGACATATCAAAATATATTAAATTACAAGCCTATTTAAAACGATTCTCTGAGGGATACGAGACTAAGAAAATCTAAAATTTATGCATTGAAGATATTAATAAATTTATAGAAGAAGGTTCTGACGCATTGTATTTAGCAATAAAGATACGATTATTATTTGCAAATGTAATTTTTTTATGTAATGGATTTAATTTTAGATCGTTTTAATAATGGGTTACACAGGTGCCTGTAGACGAGATGAATTAACAAATATGTCCATACATGATTTAGAATTTAAGAGTGATATTATTTTGGTGACAGTACCTAAAACAAAAATAATATCGTAAGAGTTTTTGCAATTACGGATGAAAGATGGATTACTTTAATTAAAAAATATGTCGCCTGCGACCAAAAAATATTAACTATTCAAGATTCTTCCTTACATATCGCAATGGTTATTGTATATCGTGCCCGATGGAATTAATACGATTGGCAAAATGCCTAATTAATAGCTGATTTTCTAAAATTGCCCAATTCAGAGCTTTATACTGGACATTGCTTCAGGACGTTCTAGTGCTACACACTTAGCAGACGCAGGCAGTGATTGTTGACTATAAAACGTCATGGTGGATGGAAGTCATCTGCGTAGCTGAGGGTTACATCGAACATCTATGAAAAGTAAGTGGCTGTAGCGCACAACTTATCAGGGCCAAGTACATCTGGTCATTCTAGAGTTATATCATCGAATGATTCTCAATCACAAGGTCTACCATTAAAGCCAATAACATAACTCAGCAAAACTTTGTTACGAAGAATTTGCCTGGCATAACAATACATGCTCAAGATCCTGTTCCGTCAGTTGTAAATGTATACAGTAATTCCACTTCATAACAATAACAATGTAAACTAAATTTGTTATAGAATTTTTGATTAAAGTATTTACAATTTACATGCATTAAACGTCAATTTTGCTTTCTGTCATAATGTATTCAATACAGCCAACCTATAGAAATGAAAAAAGGCGTACCACAATGAAGCACTTTTCGATACGCAAAAGCGTGTTACAATTGCGTTTTTATGAACGCAAAATAGAAAAAATTATTTTTTCTAAGTAGATCGTACCTAACTATGCTTAACGCCAAAGTTTCGAAATCGAGATATCACTACAAATTCAAGCACTTTTAATGGAAGAGTTCCGTGAATCACTCTGTATAAATTTATTTTAGTCATATATCCAAAAGAAAATAATAAGCAAAGCATTTTTAACAATGAAAATAGAGTTTAATTTTATTAAAATTGAAAGTAAGTATAGAATCCGCTTTAATCATCACTTCTAGACATACCTACATTTAAAAAAATCTAGTTTTTTTTTTAGTCTCAAATATGCAAACACTCCCACCTGTAGTTATTTATTCCAAACTCCCAGTCAAAACAATTCCACACAAAATATCGTTTTACGACGTTTGAAAGGGCACGATCACAATGCAAACGGGAATGATTATAAATAGACATGAAAGGCATCGATTAAACAAACTTCCTTTTTGTTAATACAAACCTCAGTTATCTTAGATACTCGATTGTGGTAAACAACAATTTTAATCGGTCCGAATATACCTTGACACTTCGGTATTGGTCCATATATATATAGTGTTGTAATTTCAGAGATTTTCATCGTAATATATTTTAATTTCGGTTTTACGAGTTGGTGACATTTACAATAAAAAATAAATTATGCAATTTATATGATATGTATACGAGAATCGGTGACGTTTCAACACCACACGTAAATAGCTTATGGAGTATATTTTAACATGTAAGCTGTTTATAGATAGGAAATGATATGAAAACGTTTTTACGCATTCAAGTAAACAGGTCTCTGGTAATGTTAGCAAAAAAAAAATACAAACTTGTTTAACATCATCAATTATGGAATTTTCTTTCTCATTACTAATTACATCCACATACCTGCCCACTTCATACATTTTAGCAGCACCGATTTCCTTTTTTCTGTTCAACACGTGCTTAATTACACTAATACTCTCGCAGAAACATTATCTTTTACATCTGTTGATAATTCTAACAATCAGAAAGCGATAAATACCATTATTTTACGGTTATACGAACCTCGACTAATGTTTACTCAGACATCTGCCAGATTGTCACCGATTGTCTTTTGTTTGCACGCTGCGTATTTATGTGCCAACTTTTCTCTTTTAAATAATCCTTTCGCCCTACTAAACTAATGAAATAACAACGTAAGCTTGACAAGGTTGGCTATGAAGGGGATTAATTCAGGAATTTAGTAAATTTACTGTAAGATTCTTAAGTGTATTCTACAAGATCCTAAAGCTGGTTTTACACTTGTCAATATTTTCATCAATTTCTAGACTTTAAAATTGATCAATTTGTAGTTCTTGAACTAGAACTTGTTGCCGTTTTAAGCTGGTTTTACACTTGTCAATTTCTAGATCAATAACTAGGACTTGGAGGACTTGATGTCAATAATGGTTTTACACTTGTCAACTTCTAGTTCGATTTTAAGTTCAATTTCTAGTTAAAGTTCTGTTCAAGTTTAAGATGACATCCAACTGTTTTACATCTGTCAAGAAATTGATTGATTTCAAGAACTTGATCAAGTTCTAGAAACTAACATACTTAGAACATGTTCTATTTTTGTATCAAATTATCTTCAATTCTGTAGGAATTTCCGTAATAATTGGTGCTCGTGAAATAATTGACTCAAGCTGGTTACACTTATCAATATTTCAGTCGATATTTACTATTTGTATATTTAATAATTTATTGGCAGTGATTATTTGATTCTTCTGAAAAGGTATCTAAATTGTACATGAATTTTTTGTTTTGTATAAAAGCCCTTGTAGAAATTGTAGCACGCGAATTGAGTTTACCAATACAGATGAATAATATACATATAATATAGAATGCTTAACCTCAAACTTTACCCGCCTTTGTTTAAGTATGCAACATCACTCCAAGAAAATAATAATATCCTGTTGTGACAGAGCGCTACCACCCCGAACGTTACAAAGAAACTAACCGATTTCTAAATTATTCCCGATTTCAAGTTATATTAATTGACAATGTAATACAGCAGCAAGTCTATTTTAAGAATAGATATTGATCTCTATGAAGATCCTAATATTTATTGACAAGTATAAAACGGCAACAAGTTCTAGTTCAAGAACTACAAATTGATCAATTTTAAGATCTAGAAATTGATCAATAAATTGACAAATGTAAAACCAGCTTAACACTTGTCAATAAATATTAGGATCTTCATAGAGATCAATATCTATTTCTTAAAATAGAACTTGCTGCTGTATTACATTTGTCAATTAATAGAACTTGAAATCGGGAATATTAGAATCGGTTAGTTTCTTTTGTAACGTTTGGGGTGGTAGCGCTCTGTCACAACAGGGATATTATTATTTCTTGTAGTGATGTTGCATACTTAAAACAAAGGTGGGTAAAGGTTTGAGGTTAAGCATTCTCTGTCTCGAAGATTACAATTTAGATACCTTTTAGAAGAATCAAATAATAATGCCAAATATATTATTAAATATACAAATAGTAAATATCGAAACTAAAACAGGTGGGTACAATAATACAACGTGGATGTAACCAAATATATATAACATGACCAGAAGTATAACCCAACCACAATTGTACAACAGTGCTGCGAACTATACCTCGGTAACCAGGTTATAACATTAATCTGAGTAAATCATTTCACGAGTACCAATTACGGAAATTCCTACAGAATTGAAGATAATTTGATGCAAAAATAGAACACGTTCTAAGTATGTTAGTTTCAAGAACCAAGTTCTTGAAATCAATCAATTTCTTGACAGATGTAAAACAGTTGGATATCATCTTAAACTTGAACAGAGCTTAAACTAGAAATTGAACTTAAAATCGAACTAGAAGTTGACAAATGTAAAACCATTATTGACATCAAGTCCTCCAAGTCCTAGTTATTGATCTAGAAATTGACAAGTGTAAAACCAGCTTTACTAAAATTACTTTAAAATTGAAGTTAAATTGACGCAAAAATAGAACATGTTTTAATTCATCAATTTCTAGAACTTGGCCAAGTTCATGAAATTGATCAATTTAGTGACAAGTGTAAAACCCCGAGGTATCAGCTTAAAATTGAAGAGAACTTGAACTTGAAATTGAGCTTAAAATTGAACTTGAAATTGGCAGATGTAAAAACCTAACTAACGTCAAGTAGCCTAAGTTCTAGAAATTGATCAATAAATTGACAAATGTAAAACCAGCTTAACTAATTTACTAGTAGTGTATTTATTCTTTTGGTTATATTTTTATAAGAAATAATAATTTTGCTGCTTAGATTATCAAACATAAATTAAGTTTGTGAAAAGCGAAAAACAGCAGACGTAAATGAACCTACACATAGGTTAACCTGTTATTATTTAGTATTTATGGGTTAAATTACGCAGTATCGTGAAACAAATCAATAATTTTACTACAAAGCAAACGTAAATACATGTATGCATGAGAGTATCGACTATAGCTTATAAAATATCGACCGAAACACGAACAGAACAGCTGACAAAGGCAAACAAAACTATAATAACACAGCAATCGCTTTTTTTTCTGTATATATGTATTTCATATTATAAATTATAGCCATGTTGTACAACATTGTAGATAAACTACATCTAATAATATACAGTTATACAACTAGAAACCAGTATACACAACACACATTAAAAAAAAAACTAACTCGTCCAACCGTTAATTTAATTTCTATCCTACTTGAATTCTGTAGGCACTTGTTTAGGCCGAATTTTTCAAATACTTATTTTAGATTAACATTTCTACCAACCCATATTTCGTTAGCGCACAGACCGTACATAATAATTACATTTTTTAATTTTACAGTTAAACCTAGTGTGGTGTCTGTAATAATACCACAAAGCTCTAGTATAATTTAAAAGTGGTTAAAAGACGTACTATAATCTCGTTCGCAGTTTTTTTTCTAAACGTTATTTGGTAGATTATTTGTTAAAGGTCATAGCTTCGAAAAATTTCTAAATTTTGTTCTAAATTTCAGGCCTTTTTTTTACAGAGTTACAGCCTTCAAAGATTTTGTACAATCATTCGTCTAGATATTTAATTATGCGTTTAATAGGTAAGGTAATTTTCTTTATATTAAAAGGTGTGTTGTGTATTATTTACATTTTATATTTAAAATTTAAATTCTGGCTTTTCGCTGGCATTTTGTATCTAGCGGACTTGAGGAATGAGAGGGAAGAAGTTGTGACAAGATGGCTGAAAATGCTAAAATGTACATGTAACAAAATAAAACGAATAAAAGTAAACATAATTTAATACAAGGTGGTTAGAAGTTTTTTGTATAATAAGCATTTTTTTCCTTCAAATGTGTTTCATATCACGTGATTCACCTTTGCGTGTTATGCCGTAATTTTACTGTGGTGTTTAAGTATATGCCTATTTTTTTTAATACGCGTATTTCAATAAAAAAGAATGTTCACCTCACCTGATAATATTATAAATTACGAATCCTAATATAATATACAGGGTGATTCTCAATATATGCGACAAACTTTAAGCGCTGATCCTGGGGTTATTTTGATCATAAAAGTTCATAAGAACATATATCCAAAATCGCTTAGTTCTAAAGTTGTACAATATTTAATAGTAAGTTAACATAATTAATGTTTTTATTATAAATTAACAAAATAATTAGTAAAACAAAATTAACTTATACTAACTGTTGAAAATGACCGCCCCCAACTACAATACAAGCTTCTATCCTCCGTGGTATTGACAGGCGAGTCCGTTCTAAAATACCAGGGTATTTCGAATTGTTTGAAAAGCTGCGATAATACGATTTCTCAGTTCATCGACATTTTCAATGGGAGTCTTATAAACTAATGATTTAAGGTGACCCCAGAGAAAAAAAAGTCCAAGGAATTTAAGTCTGGAGACCGAGGAGGCCACGGTTGTGGACCTCCCCGTCTTATCCACCGATCTGGATACGTATTGTCCAAAAACTCGCGAGCAACTAAACTAAAATGCGCTGGAGCACCGTCCTGCATAAAATACATTAGTAATCTTAATTGCAAACGGAACTTCTTCCAGCAGTAGGGGTAGCTCCTCTTCAAGAAAATTGCGGTATACCTCGCCATTTAACCGCATCGGTAAAAAAATGTTAACGTATCAAGTGATCTCCAATAATTCCGGCCCCCACATTGACAGAGAATTGATGTTGATGGCGGGCATTCACTAGTTCGTGCGGATTTTCTTCGGCCCATATGTGATTATTATGAAAATTAATAATCGCGTTTCTAGAGAAAGTGGCCTCGTCGGTGAAGAATATGTGAGCCAAATAGTCAGGATTTTGTGCGATTTGGTGTTGCATCCATTGACAAAAAGCCACTCTTTGTGGAAAATCTGCCGGCAAAAGTGCCTGCACCCGCTGAATGTGATATGGATACAATAGTTGATCTTCTAATATTCTCCAAACTGTGGCCTGACTAATGTTTAAAGCAAACGCAATTTTTCTGGTGCTTGTAGTAGGATGTTCCTCAATTTCATTTAGTGCCATTTCTTCAACTTGTGAAGTTCTCACTGTAGATGGGTGCCCGTTATCAGTCGTCCGTTTTTTAAAATTTCCCGTTTCACTAAGACGTTGGTGAAGACGGGCAAATATTGAATGATGCAGGATGATACGGTTCGGGTATCGTTCTTCATAAAGACGTCTAGCAGCACGCGAATTTCCATTGGCAAGACCGTAAACGAAATGCATATCAGACATCTCAGCATTCGTGTAATTCATTTTAGAAAACAGAAACTGGCAATAAACTGAATGAATACTCTGACAACTATTGACAAATATTGAAATGACGAATAAACAATTCCCTCTCAACACAATAGTTTTTGAAGAACCAACTGTGATATTATATCGTGTTAGTCATAGTTCATAATTTATTATTAAACATTCAATAACTTTAAAACTAAACCCGTTTTGGACATATACTCATATGAACTTTTATGATCAAAATAACCTCAGGAATCAGCTCTTAAAGTTTGTCGCATATATTGAGAATCACCCTGTATGATATTCTTAGTGCTGGTGAAACTTGAGAAAAGCATATATAAGGTAGAGCTGCTACAAAATAGTAGTTTGCTTCGTAGCAACCCATCTCTACTTTCTACACACTCTGTATAAATTAAACACACAACAGCTTCGATATTTTGTACCTCCATTCAAAACTACATTATTATTAGGTCAAAATTGATCCACCCGTAGTAGTTTGGAGAAGGGGGAGGGTAGGTATGAGGTGGGGCTTTATTGGTTAAAAATTACTTAGAGCAGCGTTCGGCACTGTAGGGGAAGCGACTCTCCTACTATCCCTGTAGGGTAGGGAAATCGAAAACAAGTGTGTGAGTCAGACGGCCAGCAAAGATCGACTATTGAAATTAAAAACATATGTAGGTGGCTGTCGCATATTAGACGCTTCAACGTAATAAAAATTGGGTTTAAGAATATTTAATATTTATTGATTATAGTAATAAAGTGTAGTATTATTCTAAGATGACATCGTACGCAAATAAATATGTAGGTACACTCGAAGAAATAAGTAAGCCAATGATTCGAAATGCGACGAGCAAGAGAAAAGCTATCGTTCCATTTTTCGTCTCATATCTACTTACTTGCAAATTTATTTCATTTTAAATAAACATGCCGTATATAAATGTCATTCGTAAAATAACATGACACTTCTTTCATAATTATAATTATTTGAGTTATTGTTTTAAATAATCTTGATTTATGGCGGGACTAACATTTGTAAGGTCACCTATAAGTTCATAGGAATACGTGGATGGGGAGAATACTATAATTAACTATAAATTCACCTGCTAACCAGTGTTTATTGACCCATTAGCCGTAAATGTTACTTATAAAAGGTTCGGTATAGGTATTCCAATTAATTTTGGATGTCGTGGAAAGTTAGTCTAACGTTTCTTTAATGTTTAAAATGTGCACATTTAATTATTGTTAGTAGGAAAGGAGTCAAATAATTAAAAAATACAGAGTGTTCTCTTTAAACTGAAACAGTTTGTTATATGGCTTAGCAAGAAGCGACAATTTCCAATGGTCAAAATATTTTAAGAACGTAGTTTATTATCAATAACTTATTAAAAATTGTAATCAATTATGATGTTTGGTGTTCCATACACTTCTACGACGTCATCCACCTTGGATAACCTGGTATAAACGCAGCACTTGTAATATAAAAATATGTATTTCATTTCATATATTTAAAATGTAAACATATAGACATATTATAGAAACAGCAAACTTCTTTTGATTTTTTTGGAATTTTATTAAAAAGATAAATTAACAAAAAAATACATTTTCGTAAAGATGAAACAAAACTGGCTAGAAATATCGCAGAAGTTATATGGACAAATCAAAAATATATAATAATTAATTAACAAAAATAAAATACTTCAAAAAATTAAAACAGAAATTCTCAAATAAATAATAAAACAATCAATCTCTCATGAAAATGACCAGAACGTCGCTTTAAATCGATTTTTTTTTACATACTTGCATTATCTTTCCACAAATAACGCACTCATTATGCCCAGATATGTTTTTGGAAAATAAAAATTGCGTTTCCCATTTTTTTTGTAAAAAAACACGACCGTTTGCGCTAGGAATATCCATTATATTTAACTCAACGCTCTACATTTCAGTGACTCAATATGCTCTGTGTCGTATGTCATATTCTCCTCGATAAACTTATAAAAACCCTTGAATTAGTTGGGCGGGCGAATGTATACAGTTAGCTCCTACGAGCTACCTTGCCGAGCGCTGACTTAGAGTATTTCAAAATTGATTTTCATTAACAGTACGAGCAAAACATTCCTTCGACCCAATTCATCATAAATCGAACCCTAAAAACTTATTGATATCACTAATTCGCTTTCCTCGACAGGCGATGGCAGCCCCAGACTGGGTAAAGTCCGCAAATTCCACAAGAACAGGGACACCCTGGAGGTGGTCCCATTCACTTCGAGTGAAAGCGGCTTCGAGACCGAACTCGACTGTCTCGATTCATCGCTGTCGAACTCCTGCAACGAAACCGACGACGTAGTCAACCGACTGCACGCGAAAATAGAGGTCCTAGAGCAGATCCTTGCGGAACACTCGATCCCGATACCCGCGGACTACGCCTCTCAGTCGGTAAGTAGCGGGCACGCGCAGTAGTACCACCCTTCCCACTGTACCCACTGTAGTAGTCGCATACGTTTGATTAGATCGATGTTTGTTTTTTAATGATTGTTCTTGTATGTTTTTATTTGTTTTTAGATACAATAATAGATAAGATTAACCAGTGATAATGCGCGTATTTTATTTTTTAATCTATTTCTAATTCACAGCACTCTTATCCCCATAGCCTTATGTAACGTGTAGAAGCATTGATTATAATGATAGTGTTTTGTGTGTTTTCTGCCTGTTTCTAATAATTGTTTTGAGATGTTTACTTTTAGAGTTTCTTAAAATGGTAACAGTATATTTAAGATAAATTAATATTTAGTGATTGTTTTTATTTTTTAGTAGTAGTACAGTAGTATACTTAACTTGTGTTTCTGTTAGAGAAGCTAGAGTAGAAATGTCTTTCTTAGTGGGTAGTAGAGCTTTAATATATATATATATACAGTGTGATCCACTGAGTGTGCAACAAATGGTTTCTTTATTACGGGCATAATTGTAAAATTAATACTACCAAACGTTGATGATACATGTTTGACATCTAGATTGGGTGCACTTAGACTGTCTTAAACTTAACTAGCTTACAAGGTAGACCAAGAAATATGAAAATCGTATGAGAGTAAAGTAGCCTTATTTCGAAGATTATTATTAAAATTAGCTGTTTAGAGTTAAAAAAAAATATATTCAAATATAGTCACGGGCTCCTACTTTAAAAAGAAGTTTCGTAAATTTTGCATTAATCCCTGTATAATATTTGTTTTTTCTTTTAAATATTTAAAATTATTAACATTGAGTTACATATCGTTGCAACACGCATGAAATTTGTAATCGCTTGTAATTCGAAAGAAATTGTTAAAAAAAGATCTTCTTGTAGTTAGTTTAAATAAGTAATTTGTATTTAAAAAAAACAAATATTATACAGGAGTTAATACAAAAAAAGTAGCAGGCCGTGACTTTATTTATATTTGGGTGTATTCTTTAATTCTGAACAACTTTCTTTTAATGACATTTTGCTATATTCTTCGAAATGAGGGTACTTTACTCTAATACGATTTTCATATTTCTTGGTCTGCCCTGTAAGCTAATTGAGTTTAAGACTTTCGAAGTGTGCCCCAGTCTAGATGTCAAGAATGCACCACAATTAATAAAGAAAATTCCCATCTGTCGCATACTTAGTGGACCACACTGTATATTTTTTCTTTCTGCTGTGATATCTAATTTATTTTATATAATTTTAATAAGCGACATAAATGCTTAAAAAAATAAAACAAACTATGCCACAGAATTTATAGCATCACAGTTTGTAGAACAGCGCCTTATTTTATATCTTTTTCCTCATTTGTATATTTTGTACATTTTTACACTTTTTTTTCCTTTAGGTGTTTCCCTATTTTTGTAGTAACAATCTAATATCCATTTCCTTTAGCTTCTCTATAAAATCTTAACGGCTAGCTCGCTTTTAAATTAGTGATGTCTCTGTATATTAATAAGATCAATTTTTGGCTTTTTATTTTTTGAATAAACGAATCACATCGAAAATGAATATGTAGTTATTATTTTTGTGTTCTCCCAATGTACTTGTTCTGTTTTTTTTTCCCTCTTTCAAAAATTTAATCGCTATTTCTCTTCAGTTTTCTTTTATAGAGAAGCTAAAACTCACATCTAACATTAATGCATCTTATTGCTTGATATCTTTGTGCACAACAAACAACAAGTGCTTCGACTTTTAACCTAAACATGTATATTTTTTTTTAATAACATTTTCTTAACAATAACATTTTCTTTTGTTAATAAAACATTTATTTATGAGGGAAGATTCTAATTACATCGCTCTAATAGTTCGCTTCATAAGTGAAAAGTTAATTTAAATAAAATTGCATACGTATTTTTTAGTATTTCCTATTTTTTTATTATACAATCTAAATTACATTAATTTAGCAAAATTATAAGTGTCAAAAAAATCATATTGAAATCAAATTAAGTTGCATTTTGTTCAGGATAGATTTCTTTAAGAAGCGTTTATCAATTTTTATGTATGTCTTTGTCTTTAATTACAAGAAATGCTGAAAAAAGAGTGACCTTTAACCTCCAGACAAGCATCGATTCTACATTTTATATTTACGAACAAATTATTTAACACTGCTTCTGATACATCTCGTAGGGCTGCAGTAACTGTTTCTTTTAATTCGTCAACTATGTTTAACACGTTTCTATAAATTTTACTTTTCAAATACCTCAATAATAACAAAAAAAAATTTAATGCGACCCCAAACAGCCTTTGTTAGTCAAAAAAATCAATACTCAGCCGTATTAAATAAGTGTTACTCAGTATTCTCATGACGGTGTCTATTCCAAAAGTATGATTCTAGTAGAAATCTGTCTTGTTGCGGGGAATATGCCATTATAATAATAATAATATATCTTTATTGCCCAACAGAGTAACTCCAATAACAGGACAAAAAGTGAGAGATAGCTTTCAACAAGAGAAAGGGTGCTCAAAAAAAAAAAAGAAATCTTAACAAGAATAAACCTAATCTAGAATAACCTAAACATAACAAAAATTACGCTATTATAAAATATATAACCTAAAATCCATACATAAATAGGCAAGTTGCATCATTTTACTAAGTTAGCTTTCGCTTACGTAAGATGTTGATATGTCAAAGCATTTACAAATGAAATATAAGAAATGAATCGATATAAAAACAAATTTACTTCGCTAAATACTTTGTACGGCGCTGTAAAAATCAATATACCGAAATCATTAAAAACTTGCGAAGTTGCTAAATTCACGTTATTGATTGAAGTTAAATATTAATGTTGAATTTGTAAAGAAGTATGTAATTATTTTACGACCAGCTGTTTAAACCGAATTGTGTTGCTTTCATTTAGTACATGTGTAATGAATCATCCTAAATATAGGCAACCAAATCCTCTCACCAATAATATTACAGAGACCTAACTGAAAACAATACGAATATAAAAAAGAAACTCGTGTATAACTGTGAAATATAGCAATCTAATATGATTAATTGGTTTCACCGATTTCTCCTATTGTTTGAAACTGGACTAATATGTAATATAAATTTATATGGAAAATGATAATAGGGTCTAAAAAGATACTGATTTTTTTTCAGTAAATAAAATCACAATAATACCTTCATTAAAAAAATATTTTACTTTTAATTATATTATATGTATTTAAGACATTAAATCTTATTTTATCTGTTGAAAAATGGGTATTTTTTTTTAGAACATTTACACTGCCGGCCATTGAAGTTAGGACAACTAGTAAATTACTGCTAACTAAATAAAAACGGGAATTCGAAAGAAAATAAAAATGTATTCGTAGAAACAAACATATAAATAAATGATAAGAAGAAATAAAAAATAAAATATTATACTTTCTTCTTGTCAAAGAATCTTCCTTTAGTTTTCATTACAGCCCAGACCACTCGTGGCATACGCTCTGTTAATTTTGTCAGAGTTTCCTATGAAATATTGTTCCATACAGCTTGGATAAGTCGCCACAGGTGCTCTTTCGAAGTTGGACTTCAGCTCATCCGCAGTAATTCGATGAGGTTCAAATCCGGACTCTGCGAAAACGTTATCCTCTACTTGAGACGCGAGGTAATAAGACAAATCCGTGCCGAGTGTTTGGGGTCGTTATCATGCGCAAATACGAAGTTCTCCCCAATCAACCGCAATCCTGACGTTACAGCATTTTTAATTTCCTTTGAGCATAATGCCGTCAATTTTTACTAGATCTCCGGTCCTCGCATTGCTAAAACAACCACAATTCATAATTGAACCCCCACCGTGTTTTATTCAATCGCGCAGCATGCGCTCGTCTTTCGTGCGTCTTCCCTTCGCTTCTGTTCAAACACTTCGAATTTGACTCGTCAGTCCAAAGAACATCAATCGCCGATTTCTCTTACTTAATACTTTAAGGCGTCGGCTTCGGCGAGGATTGTTATTCGTGACGGAAGTGGGCGATTCCGGTGTCTCGGTAGCGACGAATAGTGTAATGTAGTGCAGATTTGGTCACTCCTAATCTTGCTGCTATCACACGCACAGAATGTCGTCTAATGTGACAATAGCTGATCTCTTTTCTACACTTGTCGGCTTTCCTTTCGGCATTTTTTAAATACTCTTTTCACAAACACCGCTATTCAACAACCGTATCGTAACTGGTTTACTAATAGAATGATTCACAACAAGTACTATATCAATTATTCCTTGCTATAGTGGGACACCTTTAAGAGACACCCACGTGGAATTTTACGACCTTGTTGACCCACCCATCTATTGTAAACATGCTTGTCGGCGTTCCTTTAAATATGATTTGTAATAGTTTTATTCCCTGCTATTATTAGGTCAAATTAAATTTTCATTTTAATGGACTTATTCTAATGATTATTTTTGTCTTAAATGCTTTGTTGTTATGTTTACTTTATTATAGACATTTTAACAATAATGTTAAAAATATTAATTATAGTAGTTGTCCTAACTTCAATGGCCGGTAGTGTATGTGTATTAATTAAGGGCACATTACAGAAAAGGGTGGTAAATATGAAACTTGACCATTTTTGTTCATAACTTATTCCGAAAGTAATGTTTTTTGAAAATAAATTACTTATATTTGGCTTGTAATTACAATTACATTAGGCAAGCAGCCATTGACACCCTAATGTTAAAAGTTTTTGTATAATGGAAACTTTATTCGCATCTACCGAAAATATTTGTTCTTTGAATATGCTGCCGTGGTTATTAATAAAAGTGTTAAAGCATTAGCAATCAATTCATTTATTGTATTTTACGTTAAATTATGCTAAAATACGGAATTATTATCAATTAGTAAAGCGTTATCTATAATTTTACATATTTCGTTGGACGGAACACAAATGATTCATTATACAATTAAAGTAATTATTCTAAATCCTATACAGTGGCCCACATAAATCTTATATGGATATTTTTTTATGGTTAAAATATAGAAAAAAATTCTTTAATGCATGGGATCAGCTTGTCTAACAACCTCAAAATTTATTTTAACACATGAATCGGCAAAAAGTGAAATTAGATGATAAGATTCTCAAAAAAACTTATGAAAAAGTTAGTGCGAATTCAATTTTGAGTCCATGTGCAAATTTTCGTGAACATATTTAAGAAAGAATGAAAAATTTTGAAACTAAATAAACTATTTGAAATTTTGAACATTTTTAAATAGATTTCATATTTCCGTTGTTGTCAATTTTAGTAACTCAACTAAAATAAAATCTCTGAATTTAATTGATATTCTAAACTTCATAACTACTAACATTATTTTGTTTTTGACGATAATCTATCCTTCGTCAGTATATTTTACAAGATGTAACATACAGACGACATTAATTATTATTGAATACATACAACCAAATTCACTCAATTCTAATATTCAAAGACCTTTAAAAAAAAAAAAGCTAAATTTTATGTAAAACTCGTCTAAATGATATTCAATAAACAATTTCAGATAACAACATTTAAATTCCTTTAAGTACTTATTAATTAGCGAAATCAAAACATTATCTCAAAAACATGACGTAAGCAATTCTCATTTTTTTTTTTTTTTATAACAAAATGCTTGCTAATACATGCTACATAACAAAGATTAATTGATCTACGAACTGCATTGCGTATATGGGATTTAGAGAAAGTCCCACACACACATTTATTTATTGCATTAAAAAACAGTGTTTCGATCGCCATATTTGAGTGTGGCATGTTTTCTCTTAACTGGTCCTTTTTTACCATTTAACTATTTTTTGTACGTGTTTTGTACGAAATTTTAGATCTCGTTATGCGTAATTTGGAGAAATACGGATGGCACTTAGATAAGGTATGCATTTTTTTTAGAGTAGATAACAATTTTTCATTGTTTCGTAATGATTACGTCATCATACACAGTTCTGTATATGGTAGATTTAGCCGCAATTATTATTGATGCAACGGAAATAAAATTAGATGATGTAAGATCCTTTTGTGAAGGTATATTGTTGGTACACAAATGCTTAATGGACGCAAAACGTATTATATTGACGATTATCAAGGTTTCTAAGCCATTATTGTATGTGCGATTTAAATGTATAAGGTTTGGCTTAATAAGGTTGCATAAAGTCTATTTTAATAGTCTTACGCATTCGAAATCGTAAAGTAATCAGGTTTTAAAAAAATTGTGTATGAAACATCGCTCAGTATTGCATTTCCCTGCATTCCCAGAATTGACATCATTCAGCAAAGTGTTAACACTACTAACACAGCTCTAATCTACAATATAAACATGGAAGTTACCTTACCACATCAACTTAGAATACATTAAAAGCAATTTCATTTCATACAAACCAGTTTCTACGAGTATTTGAACTCAAAATGAGCTGTTACGCTCTTCTAAACCATTCTGAAGTATTATTTTCTCATTATAAAATGTATAAAAGTAACTAATTATTTTTTTTTCTGGGTATCCACACATTTTAGGAGATAGAGGCGGCTTTGAGCAAGGTTAGGGCCTTCCCGGAACATTCCAAACGACTAGAGCGGTTGCTCGCCGACCTCCAAGACGAAATTACCCGACTGGTGCCGAGTGCGGACGACGCCGAGGCAATTCGGAATAGAATCGAACGAATAGTCGAGCAGACCGCGCGATCTGCCGGCGAAAAAATAACGAACGACGCTTATACGGAAACAAATGACGACAACGACGACAACGCCACCTTACGGGATAAATTGGACGCGAGTAAGCGAGAGAACGACGCACTCAAAGCGGAGTGCGAAGATTTGAAGCAGTGTCTCCAACTTATGGAGGTGGAATATGAGAAATGCGAGAAATACTGGGCCGCTACGTTAGAGGATGAGAGGAAAGTCTTCGAGCAGGAACAGGGACAGTATAACGAGCATCTCATGAGGTTGACCGATAAAATAACCGAATATGAGAAGGATTTTGTTGAGAAGAACAATCGATTACCACCGATCGAAGAGAAACGGAAGTTGGAAGAGCAATTTACGGATTTGGAGCACGAATTTGAGGATTACAAAGACCAGGCCGAGTTCCAAATGGACGAAAAGGATCGCGAGATAATGGATTTGAAGGAGAGATTGGAAGAATTGCAGATCCTCTCGAAACAAACTTGCGATTCCATCACCCAAACGGATCCCAACGATTTTAAAAGTCATAATCTAAACGAACCACGTGATAGAATCGACGAATTTGTTCTCGGAGGACACTATGCCTTTCACACTGAGCGCACAGCAGAATAATTCTCCCGATACTTCACTAATCGAGGTGGATCCAGCGTTGGTTTGGTCGAAAAACTCCTTGGAGAACGAATATCAATCTGCAACTCCTACGATGACTGATACGACCGCATCTCTACCTGTAACCATAACGTTATCCGAACAGCCAAAGAACGTAAAGCAGTCCTTGTCGATGTTCGATTTACCTTCAACATCTACAGATGCGATCAGTAACGGATCTCAGAAGAATTCTACCCCGATGAGGCCTAAGAGGACAAGAAAACACGATAGGAATACTATCAGTCAGAGAATATATAAGAAAAATTTGGAACAAAGTGTTGCGGAAGCTACGTTGACCTCTGGAAACAAATGGAAAGGAACGGAAGACTTGCGGAATGCGAAACCGGAGGAGACGATTACTATTCCCTTGAGTACGATGCACAATATCAACGGCAAGATACACCATCTCGAACAGAAATGTCGACACTTGCAGATGGTTCTGAAACAGCAGCACTACCATGCAGAACAAGTTTTACAACGTAATTATACAATTTATATATATCTAATCATTCCATATTTACTCTATCACATTTGTTCCATCCTCTATCATATCCTTTGCTTATATTGTAAATATATAATTATTAAAAGTGGGATAAGCGATCCTGTGCGGATTTCCGAGTTAAAAATATTGGTGAAGTTAAATCTTAAATTTATCTTATCATTTTCAAATTATTAAAAAAAATGACTTTTCTTCAATTTATCTTATAACTTTCTTATTAATCAAAATTGCGAAAAGTAGTTTAAGATATCTTTGATGTAGTTTTGCTTATTTGGAATTAAGAACAGAATGCATTTTTAAATATTCCTCACTATGTTTATTTTAAATATTAAGCAAGATTTGTCCTTTCTTGAATTTCTAACATATTTGTCACGGTTGGGAGATCACCTTTGTTCTTTGTCTTACATTATCAAATTTCAATAAGGCGTTTGATACCGGGATCATGACATTTCATCATCTGTGTTGGGGCATATCTATTGGTTTGATTAGTGGTGTTGGATCACTTATTAATGGTTACATGCACAAATCGTAACCAGATAGTCAAATATAATGGCAATTTATCTTATTGTTTGACACTTTTGCTCGGAGTTACCCCAAGGCTGTATTTTGGCTCCCATTTTGTTTATAAGTTATACTTAAAAAGTTGCTGACCTACATTACGCACTGTAAGTATCACATTTATACTGATGATATTCAATTATATTACTCCTTCCATTCGTCGGATTGGCATAGAGCTATAGGGATGATGGTATTCATTAATAATTTTTCGTCACTATTCGACAACTTGCATGATCAGTGTTCATTATTTAATCCGGCTAATTGCCCTAAAAAAGCTTGTCAAAGTTTAAGTCATGTAATGAGCTTACAAGTAATTTAAATTTACGGTTAATAAAATTAAAATCACTGCTCTTGTATTGGATGACACTTTTCGTTTCCCTGTTCCAGGCCCAGGCGCGTCTACAATTTGAGTTTATGGGAGGGAGGGGAAGGGAGGGCGGAGGTAATGGAGATGATATTTTTATTTTAACTAAAAAAGTCTGCTCTTTCTAGATACAATTTCAATAGTGTCATCATGGGAGGGGCAATTACACAAAAAAAAAAGATGTTAAATGTAAGTTTTTGATTTACAAGCACGTTCCGCTGGCTCCAGGGGGAGGGGGAGGGGATAGGAGGGCGTAATTACTCCTATTCCCCCCTTCTATACGCGCATGTCTAGGCCTAACAAAAAATTAGTGTGACATCTCTTTATACTATCACACTGTATTCATTGATATGCTGTCTATCACGGTGTTTTAAATAGTTTTTTACTGCTGGTAGAATTCAAAGAAATCGACATTGCATGTTCATGCATTGCCAACCTAAAGAAATTGAATTATATTTCCCGTAAGTAACGTAAAAATAGGATGGTTAAATCTGTATTATTGTAAGGAGTAATCAACGTTATGTATATGATAAGATTCTATTTTTTAAGATTTCGCCTTATCTTTTATAAAATCAGGTTCAGGTTTGGTATCCACAGTATCACCACAAAAGTTTCATGGTTTAATATTACCACCACACTCCAAACCGTCTTTTAGCCAGAGATCGTTTTTCTTTTTACATATATCCAAATCAGAACCCTTCGAATTGAAGTCCTTGGTACTTAACATAAACTTGTTATTGCACTTTACATCACAAGTAAATAGAAAGCACCTAATCAAAATATTAGTTGGTTATGAATTTATTTGCATTTGTTTTTTTTTTTTACAATTGTCACTTGCGCTAACATTTAGTAATTCTTGAAAATATTCTTTTGGAGTATTGCGTCATCTTTTCTAAAAACTTTTCCAATTTGATTTCTGGAATAATTATCGTTTATGAGATTTCTCAAATCTTCGAAGAGCCATTTTTGATTACTTTTCTCATCTTTTCTCCAAATTATCTCTTTCGATTAGCTCTACACTACAAGATTCTTTTTTTTTACTCTTAGCTATAAGCTTGGTAATTCATTTGCATTTTATTAATTAATTAAGTATTTAGCTCATATTTTTTTTTAAATTCCCATAAGATTTAACACAGGGGCTGAAAATACTTTTTATTCCACCCAGTCCTACCTTTTGCTTTGACAAGACAGACTTGGCGTCTCCCAATTGGCCAATGACAGTGCCGGCTTGGAAGCGTACGAAATTGCAATACTCCTCGCCATCAGATGCCCCACTAAAAGGCACAGCCATTCCTGGAATGGCTTAAACAGTTCTTGTAACAGCTTAAGTAGCTGTTGCTGTTCAAAAAGCTATTTAAGCTGTTGTGGGAGCTGTTCCAGGAACAACTGTTCTCTTTCTTGGAGAACCAAATAGATGCTGTTATCGACCAATCAGATGACGCCAACTGGGCGTAGCCAGGGAAAACCTTGCCCAGTCCACCATAGAGTTTAATTCAGTAGGTTTCACCTACTTTTTATTTACTGTTTGCAACAGCCTCTACATTCTATTTCGATAAATTTATACAACTTTTCCTATTTTTTTCTCATGTCTTTTTTTGCATAGTTTGGCTAGTTGCTTATCTACTCAGCTTGGGTCCATACCGGGTGGTCTATTTATCGGACTCCTAGTCTGCTTACCAATAAAAAATCGTTTTTTCGTTTTGTTGTATTACTTACTACGTTTCCTTGCTCTTTTCGCAAATTTTTCAATTACGATTATTTTTTTGACTTCTCCCGCTTTATCTTTCTAATTATTAAACTCTCTCGTTTTTCTTACCTCGCAGTACCTTACTTCAAGTTAAAAGTTAAAGAAGAAAAAACAAAAGAATAAAAGTAATTCACATCAATTTATCAAGAAAGACGATGAAGGAATAAACAAAAAAAATCGTACTTGAAAATGTTTCGAAAAAACAATGAAACATAATAAGCAATCAAAATTCAAAAAAAAGATAAAAAAAAGCATAGAATATTTTAACACGAGACGAGACTCATACAATGATCACATTGTGATGATTTTGTCAGTGATCGCTTTTAATGTTAACTTTACACAAATATATATGAATCGGCTATTGCTTAAACACTGTAGGTCAATTAACTTTACGTTTACTTACTATTGACTTAAGGTGTTTAAGCAATAATCGATTCATATAATAAATCTTAATAGTTTTTTTACTTTAAATTAACTGCTTTTTAAGAGTTTGTGAAAAAAATATCTTCTACTTACAAAACTTCGCTTCACCTTCTTGTGACCTTCAAACGATCTCCAAAACTACGTGTGAATCCCCTCTTGAATTAAAACTTTCACTTAAAACTTTTTTCCAGCTAATTGGTCCTCACCCACATTATTGAAGAACCAAAATGGTTCACTCGATATAGTTTGCATTCGTTTTAAATTCTCATTAATTAAATTTTCTTTCTAGATTGTTGGCAGCAGCAGCGCGACGAGAAGATGCAGCTGCAATACCTACTCAAGGGTACCCAAGAGAAATTAGATAGACAAATTCGGTTGTGTAATGAACAATTAGAAAGACTAGCCCGTACCGACCTCTTAGTTAAAGACTTATACGTAGAAAACGCCTTTCTGGTGGCGAATGTTCAACGGCTCGAGCAGAAATGCCACCTGCTCTCGCAATGCAACCTAAACAATTCGGTTTGAGTGTGATCCCTGCCCGGGGGAGAGACTTTTCCTGCGAAACTCTTGTGCCTTTTTTATTTTACTGTTTGAAGAGAGCGGTTATACTTTATTTACACGATTCTTGTTACTGAGAGATTTTCTATTATGTCGGAGAAAAAATTGTTTTCTTTTCTGACTTTGTATCATATTGATATTGTTGAGAAATGATGCATTAACTAACGATAATATATTATTGTATTATTCTACCTGAAAAAGTAGGTCCTAGTTTAGCCCGTAAGGAATAATAAGAAATAAAACAACTTTTGGATTGTTACAAATAGTTTTTTTTTTATTATTAATATCTATTGTTATTTTCTTTAATATTATTATTAATACAATGTTTTCGAAAAGAAAAAGTCTTTGTTTTCAATATTATTATTATAGCAAGAATAAGAATTATTATTTTAGAGAGGGGATATTTTTGTTTTGGAGGTTTGAAAAGACATATTTAACGAAAACAGGGCCTAAAAACTTTAATAAAAACAAAAATATCCTCACTCCTGTTACATACAGCATATCACTTAATCAATTTTCCAAAGAATTTTTATATAATATAAATATGTAATGTTTTTTTTTTTTTGTTAATATGGATGTTATTGATTAATAAATATTATTATTATTATCATATTTCAAGCAAAAAAGTGTCATATGATGGTTCAATGATATAAATATACTTTTACAAATAAACTACGTTGGTATTTCTTTTTTGTTTGCTTTTCTTAACATTCTATCATTGTTTAATATTTATCATTTTACCACAAAAAGCCACATTTAAACTTCGAGAACAGAAGAACTACTTCTCATTTCAACATAAGTAAAAACCTTAATTTATGAATATGACAACATTTAACAGGCATAATACAGGGGTGTTACTGCATCGATTTAAAGTCAAAATATTTATTGTAAGTGAATGTATAAATGTTAATAGTTTTTTTAACCTAAGTTAAAGTAAAAAAAATATTTTAAAAAATTGCATTATTTTTGCAAAAAAAAAAAATATTTATATTTACAGCAAATTAAACTCGATAGACGGTTGTTAATTTTAATTTGATTAATTTTTTTGACAAACGTAAAGTTATAAGAGATTTCTTTATAAAAATAACTTAAGTGCAAAACATTGAGCAGCGGTTATTGGTTGATTAAACTTCTGGAATCATATTACATCACATATCCTAAAATAACAAAAATCAGAAGCTGTTGTGTTCTCATATTTGCCAATTTCTTTTTTTATATTTATTTTCAAGATGTAATAAAAATGATAAATTCTAATTCAGCTAATCAATATATATTTTTATAATTCTAAAAGTCACTTTCAACATTTTCGGTAAATATTCCCTTATTAATTCTGGTTGCCTTAGTACTAAGAACACAAAAATAAAAATGTTTTTATACCATAATCATTAACACTAACCAAAACTTAATATTTCTCAAATTGGAAAGAAAGAAAAAAAATGAATAACACTCGTGATGTAATATTATATCAATAAATTACTTATATCCAAAGAGCTTTGTACAGCTAATTATAAACACTATAAAGCTTTCTGCAGGTAAATAAGAATTATGCATAAAGCTTGCTATATTCAGTTAGTAAAAACCAAAGAAACCCTTTCATTTTACCCGAAAAGCACGTAAGGAGCGTTGTAGGAGTTGATGGGGAATTCAGTGCTTTAATGTTCATGTCAGCGAACCGAAATTACGATCATTAGAATGGATTAAAATCACAATAAATGTCTTCACAAACTTGTAACTGTAATAATCCCATAACCAGCGTTACTTGGGTTGCCTATCTTTGTAGATTGTAGTTTTCGATATAAATAATATATTTCATATTATCTTATAAAATATACGCAAAAAACTAATATCTATTTAATATTCCAGTACACAATACTATTTAGTGCATATTACAGAAAGTGTCTTCAACACGAATTAAATTTTATTGAACAGTTTCGTGATAGTCAACCAATTATACATCTACATGCATAAAGTTGCTTACAAAATCAAAGAATTTTGACTGAAATTGACATGAAATACAAAAAAAATCAACAAAAAATATATTATATATAAATAATAACATTTTTAAGCGTAAAATACTTTATTTAATTTTATCTATCCTCAAGATATAGGTTACTTATACACCTGAAATAATATATACAGAGCCTTTAATTAATCGGTCATGTGATAACCTATATAGGCAACCTACATAGCGCTTGTTAGCTGCTCAAAATTCATAAGCGTGTCCGATTTGTATAAAAGCAATTTGTTCTTTCTATTTTGACAGAAACGTTGACTGTGAAGCTTGAAATAACCAAAATAAAATGTGTGAATACATATTTTAACTCTTTTCTTATATGTATATAATACATACGAATGATACATTTAACATAATATAAAATTAAATACCACAGCGGATGATTATTTACATTCTATTCTCTGAAGATAACATTAAAGCAATAAATTCCTTATATGTCCGCTCGTCGATTTTCGGGATAAAACGATGCCTCTATATTTCCTTTTTTTCTACTTTTATTCACAACATCGAAACGACATTTTAAAAAATCGTATATAAGCACCTCTATTTATATAAATTAACGTATATTTACAAAATATTCACATTTAATTATATGCATTTAGTATGCTATCGTAAATATCTCTAATTAAAATCTAAATTCTTGCAATAACACACAAATCTTCCCAAGATATTCTTATCTTAACATCAACTCACAAACGAAAAAAATCTTGGACAACGTTTTCATCGTTTTAGGCACAATAGATTTGGAATAATTCTGTGTTTTATGATTTGTGCGACGGCAAAACTAATCTTTCGTTTGCCATCGCACAAATTCCCATCCATAAACATTATTCCAATGCCCCTCGATGCGTTTTACTTATTATCAGTATACAGTCTTTCAGAAGATTTCATCGGATCGACGACATCGGAAATGGACAAGATTATTATTTTTACAGATACATTCCGTTCACTAAATAGTCGGCGTCATGGGCGTATGACTTTCCTCCTCTTCTCATTCGTCTCCTGACCACCCTCAAACGACATCCGATCAAAATCGCCATCAGACATGTGATAATTAATCCTGTGGTAAGAATTAAAACGTAAAGGTAAGTACTTGTGATTTATTGCACAGATAATTTAAAGTTCGTATCATTCTATACCATATTTTTCATTGTAGGACAAAGCATAGTAATAAATATTTATAGCTATAACGCTTCTAATATCAATGCAAAATTATTTTTATTGCATTTGTGTAGTTTAAATAAGTTTTCGAATAATTTTGTAATATTTAGGTTGAAAAGCGCCAAATGTCTTCACAGTTAAAATCTTCAAGTTGCGAATGTAAGAAGAGGATAGATAATAGGCAGGTAATTACTTGTGATATAGTTAAAAGAAGATAAAAGCATATAATCGATAATACAGACCTCCTAATATACCAATATGATAGCAATCGAATAATGTCAATTATAATTTTCAATTTAACAGTATTTATATCGTAAGTAGTAATTATTTAATTTACCGAGTAATTAATGGTTTGTTTCAAATAACACTGGCTAGTTTATTAATTGAAGGATCTTTGTGAGCGTGAATTTAGTGAAAATGTGACATAAATAGTGTTTCTATTATATTCTCCTAGATTAAACTGCAGTCAGTAAGTCTTTTGCATGTTTCTTAAATATTATTTATTCGATAGTATTGAGTATTTACCTAACGTTAACGATAATATTGCACCTCCAGGAGCTTCAGCGATTCCGTCTTGTAATTCTAATCTCTCAGCCAAGCCAGCCATTGCGTATTTGACCGGAGTTTCACGTTTTTTGCTCTCATCCTTTGGAGCTTTTCCATCATTGCCATCGCTACTGGCCGTTCCAGTAACAGCCGCACTTAATGCCTTTGCTTCTTTGTGTTCCTTCGAGTGCTCTTTCAATTCGTGTGCCATCTTATTCTGTACATGGGTTGGATTCTTTTCATCCGGTTTCCAGGAGGGTGTCAAGTTGCGTTGAGCGTTAGAATTTTCTCGTGATTCGTGGGCATCTACGGGAATAATTCTATCTAGCGATTGCTGTTGCATATTAACGTATATGGAAAGCGTGAATAAGTGATTTGAAATGGATTAAATGAAGGATTTTCCAATGTTTGATTCGCATTTTCGACGTTATGTCTGAAATGTGTCTTCAACATAATATAATTGTTTAGAAAATCAAAGTTTGGAGTTTATTCAAAGCCGTTCTGGGCGCATTATTAGTATATTCTAGATAGAAAAACAAAAGTAATTAAACATGCAAAGGCATTAAAGCAATTATCAAATAAGTGATACAAAATCCCAGATATAAGCATCACCAGTAAATAAAATTCAAATTCCCCGCAATTATATTTAGTAACGTCAACTTAAAGGTATTAAAATAACTATTAATGTAATACAAAATCGTAGGTAATTTCATGCTTTAATGTTGAAGTTACTAAAAATAATTGCGGGAAATTTGAATTTGGTTTACTGGGATATCTGGCTGTGGTTTTCATTGGCAGCATGCCGAAGAGACGTTTTGGGCATATCGAAGACACATTTAGGACATTCGAAAACAAATGATGTATAAAATGAACGTCTTTACGCACCTTGTTGAGATGGTTGTAAATTCTGCCGCCAGGGATCACGTGAGTTCACATTCATATTCTGCTGC